>WEDG01003045.1:0-165762 GCA_017591395.1 Schistocephalus solidus
ATAACTCTCGCCTCATAAAAGCCTCCCACCTGCGTGCAGTGGGTAGAGGCGTTGGACTTCTGCCCAACAGGTCGCAAGTTTGAGCCTCAGGTGCCGCAGCACCTGGGCTTGAAGTATGATTGGCTGATGACGGTTAATAAGCCGAAATGGCCATTCCAGTCTTCTGGGTCGAAGACAATCAAACACTGTGGAATAACCACGTGGATGCCCATTCTACAAACAAGTAGTACTACAAGTAGTATGAATCTTATATGGCACATATATTATACCGTACTTCCGTCATAGGGTACTAGCTAAAAGCCCAGACACTTGTTTCGCCGATGTTTCTGCTGCTGCGTGACGCAGCAACGAGGGGGTTCGGCTCCTCAGTGGGACCCCAAGCGTTCTCTATGTGGTTTCTGGTATATGGACTCCAGAGAATAATCAAGGAAATAATTTTTGAAATTATTAAGTGCAGGACATGGAGTCAGATGATTCGGACATGACATTTTTAGGGTCAGACCCGAAATTTCAATGAACATTTGGGTCGAAGACAATCAACCACTGTGGAATAACCACGTAATGCCCATTCTACAAACAAATAGTACTACAAGTGAGTATGAATCTTATATGGCACATATTATACCGTACACTTCCGACATAGGTACTAGCTAAAAGCCCAGACACGTGTTTCGCTACTACTTCGCATACTACTTGCGAGTACTACTTGTTTGAAGAATGGGAATTGCGTGGTTATTCACAGTAGTTGATTATCTTCGACCCAGATGTTCATTGAAATTTCGGGTCTGACCCTAAAAAGTGGTTCCATTCCATCATATGCTACACGTCGCTATGTGACCGCCTGCGAGGAGCTCTGATCTGAGCTCAGGGCACAACGGAACATGCATGTTCCTTAAGCAGATCGGTGAGCCCCACACTATCATCATATTCCCGATCACAACCGATAAAACAACGAGCCCATGGCTCAATGGTAGAAACGTTCGACTCAAATACCAAAGGTCGCGGGTTCGGAATCCCAGGTGTGCCACACTTGGGATTGGGTATGGCTGACTGATGACGGCTAATAAGCCAGAAATGGCCATTCCGGTCTCCCTTGTCTTTGTCGGTTCCATTCCATATATATATATAATAGCTGCCCTAACTCATGAAATATCATGAATTTCAAAATAAAAGCCCCGTTACGCGAAATCAATCAAAACTGCATCCTGTAAATTTTTAAAGTAGTAAAGGAACGATTGTTCTTAAAAAGAAGGCATACTGGGGTTTACAAATTAATATGGCGTTTTTTTTAAAAAAAATAAATTTTTGGAAAAACAGCAAATTTTGAAAACGTGATAAATTGGTGTAGCTAATTTTGCTGACATTTTCAATGCCCACGATGCCTGTTCATGTAGCAAATCAATTGAGTAAGGCAAGGCAATTTAGAATTACGTTTAAAAGTATTTGCTTTTACCAAAAAGCCGACATTTTCGACTCTATATTCCAACAGGTTTTTACGAGAATGTTTAATTTTTTGTTTGTAAATTGGTTGAGATACGTTTAAGTAAAGGCAGACATATTTTCGCTTGATTGCGGTGACAGTGACGTCGCTAGGAATAAAATAGTTTCAATGCTCACATGTTGACAGGCCGGACACTGACTAATAAATTTTAATAATTGTTGGATGCAATCGTGAACGTACCATTTTGTGTGTATATTAAAGAGAGCTTTACTTTCGTTCGACCTCTTTATAAGTATTTCGGATGTTCAATTACGATGATTTTTCAGATCTTCGTCAACATAATGGTGAAAAAGCTTAAGATTTTGAGTATTTTTTAGTCCATTGCCCTTAAATGTAGATTCTGTTTTATGTGTTGATCAAAATCTTCAAAATAAGATATTTCTTAAAAGCATTTACCGCAGTAGTGAGTTTTGAGACATTTTTTCTTATTTTGATGGCCGTTGGGGTCATATTTGTAGACTAACCCAAGCATGAAAACTCGTTACTAGGACACATAAACGTACACAATTAATATGTCTAAGACTAATTTACAAACCTTCCTTTATAAGTTTATTCGCTAAAAAGCACTTTAGTTAGATATTTCGTTGTCGAATATCTGCGTACTTGACCTTTTTCCACGGTCAATTCAATGAAAAAATGGGAGCGTTTGAACGATTTTTGGACTTTTCTGAAACTTCGGGATACACTGTCCGCTGAAAAATGAAAGAACTCTTTTATCGCTTTCTATTGGAATGTTTTTCGATACATTTGTTTACATTTCGGTCTGGTTCTAAGACTGTAAATGCACAACCGAGTGGCCGAATATATACTAAAATTCTGCGAAAATGCCAACCTTCAGCGCCTTCTGTTTTAAGTTTCCATGCTCGTTCATAGTCAACTGCAGATAGAAATTGTCTAAACATCTTTCGTGTACTTCGTTACAGAAAAAAGTGATGGCGTGTGGCGCCTTTTCATATATATGTATGTTTACGGTCCTAATTATTGGTGGGGTAAAACAAAGAGCAGTCACAGAAGTTTATTAATGACCTTTTTGGTACAAAATGTAGCACATTCGCAAAACTGATTCTTTTACGGAATCTTTTAATGTTTTTTCCGAACAAAATGTGATGCATTGTACCTGCATTTATCAGATTTTCATGAACTCAACATCAAATTTTCCGTTATCCAAAGGGATATATGGAAAAATTTTCTGATTTATATCAATGTTCATTTATAATACAACACACAAAGTGAAAACGTTTTGATGATTAGCTTCCAATAGCACATGAAAACTCCTCGATAGGAAAAACGTCGGATTTGGCCTTGTTTGGCCCCAAATAATAAACAGAAGTGAAGTGAACTCTTAATTAGTAAATAACTTTCGGCGCACCAATTCAATTCAACAATCCAAAATAACACCCTGAAGTGTGTGCCATACTGCCACCTTAACTTTCGATCTCAAAATTTCATGAGTTAGGCAATCTAGTGCAATCTGTTTCGGGCTTATTCTGTCTTCATTCAGCCAATCTTAACCCTGGCTACCAGCTGGAACTGGAAACACAAACATACACTCGCGTACGGCGCGGGTAGTCCACACACTGGGTATAGCAGATGAGTCATAAGCACTTCATCGAACCGAAGTTCATCAGTGCCTCACCACCTGTCATTCTCTGTCGCTGCAGATCGGGTATTTATTCAAACAGGAAAAGGTGCACACCGTTCTATTGGCTGCCTGAGGCATATGTATTGGGGGATGTACGCCCAACGATCGGTTACGTAAATCACTCAACCCGTTCTACCTTGGGGCTCACTCTTAAGCCCCGCCAGCAGCCACACAGCGTCTAGTAACATAGGCAGACGAAAATTATCGACAAAGCCAAGAGAGATTGGGGTGACCGTTTCTGGTTTATTAGCTGTCTTCAGCCAGCCGTATCCAACCCCAAGTGGGTATAACTTTGTCGGTAATTTTCCTCTGCCTATGTTATTAGCCGCTCTGTGTCTGCTGGCGGAACTTGAGATTGAGCCCCAAGGCAGATCAGGACAAGTGATTCTCGTAACCGATCGATGAGTGTCCATCCACCAGTGCTACCATTCCAGATCGAAACCAACAAGACAACGAACCCGTGGTACAGTGCGTTGGAGCCATGGGTGGTGCACCACCCGGGGTTGGGTATGCCTGGCTGATGACGACTACTAATACGTCCCATTGTCCCACTGATGTAAAATGCTTTTTTCATGTCAGCCACATTTCCTAAAAAAATGCCAAGTAAAATAGATTCCCTGAAGGTATATATCAGAGAATGCTTATTATTTTATATTAAACATTCGCACCGCATCTGCCTGTATTGAAACATTACATACGTTTCTACTTATTCCTGACACTTAACCTGCCCCGCTTTTCAGTTTCTGTGAATATAACTTCATTTTTCTTATCAAGAATATGCAGTATTGAAATTGACCTGCGTCATTCCGCATTTGGCAGCCTGGCTTACCGAAATTACTGGGAAGTGATTTTACTAATATTTAAACGTACAAGTACTTACTCTTGGAAACATAGTGGAACAGTCTAATTGAACCATTTTATCATTTCAACATCTACAACAAAATTGGAGTGGACAATGGAGAGAATTATATGAAACAGCACATTGCTGTCAATCTGCTAAGGTAATCTTTTCTATCCACGCACTATATATATATATATATATATATATATATATATATATATATATATATATATATATATTAATTCCAACAATTTTATTGATTGCATACTATTCAAATACGTCTACACCTCTCACGCTTCCACCCATAACCATAATATTTTCTGAATTTATCAGATTGCACCAGTTCAACCAAACCACATCATGTTTGACTCTTCGCGATTATGTGTTCTTATATTCTACTTTCATATAAATCTCAAGCAAATATAGCAATTTTCCTGTATTTCTTCTGCATCGAGATAAGCAGTCTCTAGGGAAAAAAAAATAGTTCGGGTTACACACACTACTGCGGTACGTGCTAAGCTGATTTTTTTCAAACTGAAGTATTTCCTTCGGCAGGTAGCGCATTTCATATGGGCATAGTTTTCTATGAAATGAGTCAGTTTTTTAATCGTAATCCCACGATGTCCATCGTATGCTCCACAGAATGGTGGTGCAGGGACGGTGATTTGAACGTGAATTAGTTATAAGTGAGATAAGACTTGCACAACATCTACCATGCTATCTCTTCTTTTACGAAGTGAGTAAAATCGGTTAACATTGTGGGTCTCAATTCAGGAAACATAATGTAGTTCATACAGTTTTAAAAACCAAGGAAAAAATACATGTAACCTGTGTTGTGAGCATTACTGATTGTGATTTACAGCGGTGTTTACCTAGCTTCCCGGTTAATACGTCGTGGGCTTCGAATCCTTGATTACTCTTCTAGTTAGTGCCATGTCATGCAAATTTTAAAAGGTTTCCTGCCCTACGAACGTCGGACGCTACCTATGTGACAGTTGTATCCTACTGGGCAACTATCAACCACAAGTCAACAGAGTTAGTGCATGACAAAACCGAGACTGCTGCAGAACCGTCACACCCTGCTTATGCGGCCCAGAACACGTCCTTACAAAGACGGATGCCATAATCTGAGTGCGCCTAGTGCGTATTTGAAATGATCCGATACTCTGATGCAGCACACATACCAGGGACAAATGACCCTCACATAAACCTGGAGACTTTACGAAGGCGGGCTCGACTGAAGCGCCTTTCTCTTGCCCTGACAGGGTACTGGTCCGAGGAAGGAACTGTGGACCGAACCTGGTCTACATTATGAATGGTCCACTCCAGCGAAGTATTTGTAAGGTCAGGGTCAGTACCATAGGTCACAATACCAATCAATAAAGGTTGGTCTGTCTGGGCGTGCCAGCTGCCGACCCCACGAACGACCTTTCACCACACCCCCTAGCTGGCAGCCAATTGGCGCGTTCTCGTCTGCCATTCGCTTGTTAGCCTCCCTTTAATGATAGGACAGTGGACGCCTCGGTGCTCTATATTATCAGCTGATTATTGCTCACCGCATCGCCCTGTCGCGCTGTCCCATCTTTGGTGCTGGTGAATATGGTGAGTTATAAATGCTTAGCCTGTTTTTGCTGTTGTTTAAATCTACGTTGTTAATGCCTGCATCATCGACACCACTGAGTTTGTGCTTACAAGAATGGCTTTAAAAGTACATTGCACCGGTGAATATGTCCGGCTTACTGGTTTTTTACGAGTCTTTTCTTGGCCCCGACTCTGGGAGCCTTTCTAGTAAATGGAAATGAAACGGCTGATGGCAAAGCACTCAACAAAACATAAACTCTCTCTCGTGGATTGGTTGCTGAGTAAGAGGTCACCCCATACTACCACGTTTTTGAAGTGCAATTGAATTTTCGTTCTTCAGTTGGCTATTTTTGTGGAAATTAACAAAAACTGTAGGCAAACTCGAAACCTCGAGTGAACTCGATAGGCAAGGAAAAATCGATCGTGACCCGACGCTATTATATGCCGACTTTGATTTGAGATGGAGAGAGAGCCTGCGATTGAGAAGGATATTTTAATAGAGAAACGGTAACGAAGGTTTAGTCCCTTTCTTTGAACATGGAATGTTTTACAACAGAACGTACACGCTGTGTATACAACCTCATCCTTAGACGCTTACTCTAGATGTAGCTCTCTTGGCATTTTCACCACGGGCTTGCATTCTCCTGCAGTAAAAATAATTGAATATGAAAAGGTTTATGGATTTCTGATGGATTATCGACTGCTGTATTAACTTAAATATCGGAATAAACAGGCATTTCGAAAAGAAACTTGGATTTTTCCAACATACATCTTATTATAATTACTGAGTATTTAACATAAGTAGGCTCAAATATGCGATTTCACCTGGTTTTAATTCCTGTATGCTCACCAGTTTATATGTACTGTTTCTCTTTTGCATAAAATCATGCGTGTATATTTTTCAAAGCATGCTGTTAATTTTAAAGTTCATGTAGTCAACGTGTAAACGAGTTTTATGCTCATTAAAAACACACTCGCCTTCGAGATTCTTAACCTTTTCAGCACCTCATACTTACAAACCTACCATAGAGACTTAACGTTGATCCAATAATCAGAACCCTCCAGGTACTATTAAAAACACAACCTAAGGAGATTTGGCTCTTAGGTGAGGAATGAATGCGAGGTTACTTGGTCGTGATTGAAAACCACACGAGTCCTACGGCTACCAACCTGGTGGCACCATGAAACAAATTCGCTTTTAAGAGCTTTAGATGGGATGGTGGTTTCGTTTTATGAAGCCGAGTAGAGCGTTCACTTTGCTGTGGGTTTGAACTACAGTAGATGTCAACTGAAATTCTGAAATGTGTTTTCGATTCAAACAAATCTTTTCAATGGGGTCGCCATGCTGATTATCATGCAGCCTAATCGGAAGATATTTCCGTAACAGTTGGATACCGATCTTTGAAAGAGCTTCTTTCTGCCCGCCCACAAAATATGTACTTTGTAAAAAAATGGCTACCTAAATAGTATGCAATAATATCAATTTTTGCAATGCTTTGAGTAATTCAAAATCTTATTCCTTGTACTCGCTTGATGACAAAGTAAGTATTCTTCAAATTTTATACTCGAAGAAAGTGTTTAAATGTTTCTACTTACGAGAATTTGTAAGACCTTGAAATGTTCATCCATAATACATCGTATTCATCAATTTATTAATGTTGCCTACAATGCATGCAACATGATCCAAATCCCTTACGATATATTATGAAAACTGTGTGACCTCTTAGTCATACCTTCAAGACATTTGTGATTTTTTTCTTACACAGAATGTATACAGCATATAGTTTTGAAACCGTGACTTCGAGTGTAACGGCCGTTAGGGTTCAAAATTATTCAGCAATTTATAAAATTTTTAAAACGAAAGCTACCCTTTCTTTAAGTATACAATTTGAAGAAGATGTAATTTGCTATCAAGCGAGTAAAAGAAATAAAATTTTGTGCGTTTTTTTTGTACAATATATTTGAATTACTAAGAGCATTGAAAATCAATGCGAACACTGCGTACTACTTACGTAGTCATATTTTACAAAGTCCACATTTTGTGGGAGGTTAGAAAGAAGCTCTTTCGAAAGTCGGCATCCAACTAGGACTGAAATATCAAAGGTTTAGGCTGCATGGTAATCAATATGACAATCCCATTTAAGTGATTTTTTAATCGAAAACAAGTTTCAGAATTTCAGTTCACATTTAATGAGATAGGGAACCTACTGTATGTTTTGCTATTGTGAAAAGAGATCCTGTTCGTATTTTAAACTGGTCACCGGGGCCTAACTCGGCATCAGACCTGGCACTATACCGAACCACTTTCTGGTAATCGATTGAAAAATGTTATCAGATCCGGTACCCAATTTTTCCATGGCTGTAAATCTTCAGCCGTCACAATTTAACTTTCTTATGTAGAGCGTTGTCCGCCTTAACGTGGAAGTTCTACACGACCTCAGCTGGGGTTTTGAATAAGTTTCCTTTGATCTGAACAACAGTTAGAGATTATCTTGGTTTATACGTTCAAAATTGAAGGAGTGAAGAGCAAAATCTCGCCAAGCTCCACTCCTTAGCATGTTCCCATAAATATATATATATATATATATATATATATATATATATAAATATATATATATATATATATATATATATATATATATATATTTCCGAGGTACACTAATGAGGCCAGGCACCTTAGTGTCCACACCATGCAGTCATGCTGCGACTGGACACGAACGGTTGTGAAGGCACAAGCAACACACACCTGCGACACAGCCAAGGTCATGTCGGTTGCCTGCCGCAGCGGTACCGATGGAACCCCGATGCCATCATGCAACAGACCCGTCGGTCTGACCTCACCAACAGACCGAATGTGTGTCATGTGTCACTGCGTATCAGGTCACGCGCGTTGCCCGGGAGACGTGTGGCTGATTGAACACCGCAAGAATAGGCTGCAAACAGCTGCTTTCACAGTCTTCGCTGTTATTATATGTCTGTATCCAGCGTCGGCTCCCGTAGTCGGAGCTTCACGGTCCCTGACACAAGGAGGTGTGTTTTTTGCACTCATAAGTCAATCTGACCGACGGGCGAACACTCTGGTGTGTATTTAGCATTTTGATTGATTAAGTAAGATTCAGGTGTTAGGCTGGCGTTCATTTGGATGCTTATTGGCTAGATTTTAACTAAAACATGCATCAGAGCATTCGCTTACATTTTAGCTACGTCCGTTATTCGGTCTTTAAATGTCCTGAATCACATCCCGAAGCTAATGAGGAGCTCCTGATGTTTTGTTCGCTTTCAAGGCTTCTTGAATGGGAAATAGACTACATTTTATGTTCTACAGTTTGATTCTAATCACTATTTTTATTCACCTTATAGTCAAATTTCAATGCTCAACTTGTTTTCGCCGTCATCATTACATGCTTCGGATCGTCGTTCTTAATAGGATACAATTTAGGCATTGTCAACAACATTGACAGCGTAAGTTTAATCCAACAGTTTTATTTGAATACTGTTTCTGATTGTTTTGGTCCTTATCGCAGGAAGGGTGATTTTTGAAGAAACGTTTTATTCTATTTACGCACTACTTCTAACACGGCTTGCTAACGCGTTCTTCATTAACACACCTATTTTGAATTCTTTTTGCTGGAGCCAAGAGTGTGGTGGTCACCTTATTTGACCGGCTCCTAAAATGCCGCGACTTGCTCGCGTACTGCTGCCTGATGAGCACGTAAGATTTAATTTGTTTAGCGGGTTTTGAGGTCTTCTTCTATGGTACATAGAAATTCGCCCGAGGAATTGTAAGTTAGTAAAAAAACTACCGGGAAACGTCACAAAACGCCACACGCATCACCCTGAACGGAGTCGAAAAACACTCACTTGTAGCTCGATGGATTAGAAGGTGGAGCTGTAACACGAGGTACAAGGGTTGATTTAGGGGAGGAGGAAGCCCTAGGGGCAGTTATTATTAGCGAGAGGATGCTGCTTGGTACGGTCAGGCTCACATTATCCCAAAAGAAACTGTTAATGAGACGGGAACCGCAATGGAGTCACGGCGCAAGGCGAAAAGGACACTTGAACCTGCGCGCCGGCTGGGAAATACACGCGGGAAACCAGACGGCCAATCAGCGTGTGCTATTGCATCGAGTGCACGAGAAGCCTTTGCTCACGCGTGCGGCCCAAATATTGGAGGTTTCCACGAGGGATTACGCGTGAGAAACGATCAATCAACGTGCGGCATATCGTAAGCCAGATTGTTTCTGAACGTTCTCCGCGATCGGCACGCCATTGGCCGAAATGTCCGAGAACGGTCAGAGCTCCAGTAGATAAGCGGAGTTGCCGTTTCTGCAGACTTAGAACAAAGTGGTTGTTTCGAGAAGCCCGTTTTGCGTTGTCAATATAGAACATAAATAACAGTCCAATGGGCCTCTCACTCCTCACCCTCAACCAGAGAGAATTTTTCACCTGATTTTGTTGGTGAAGTAAGTTTGTATCGTCCGTCACTCCACCCGGTGTTCTTCCTTTCGGCAGACTGTCTCGAACGAAAATGTAGGCCAGACCTAGTTGTGTTAGTGGGACGCTCATCGACCGCGTTCCGGAACACACTTGTCCCCTTTTGTCTTGGGTCTCAATCTGGAGCCTCGATGTTTCGAGCCTCAGATTTAGCGACGTCCGGTTTTGGCTATGGTTGGCTGATGACTGCTAGTAAACCAGAAATGGTCATTCCGGTCTACCTTGTCTTTGTTTGGAGGAAAAGCGAAGGGCCTTCTAGGAGTGGTGTCCTGACAGACTTCGAAACCATATAGGTGGTAGTTAGAAGCAGATAGAACATCTAACGCACTTAACACACTTGTCCGGGTCGTCGACGCCGCAGGGCGTAGACAAGCAGGCGTGATCGTCTCTTTTTATAGTCAAGCCCTGTCTACTGGGGTCAGCTAGCTATCGAGTTTTGAGCGCTGTCCTTATTAGTGGTGGAATTGAACCAAGAGGTATGTTTGGTTGCGTGGTGGTGTAGGCAGAGACGTCCAATCAGGATGATTTAGCCCCAAGTGTGCGGCCAAAGTGTGGAGGGTTTGCGTAAAGTTTGGATGTTCCACGACACACTGTCGAGGGTGATAGTGTTGCGGCGGTTCCATCTGTGTACACAAGGCCAATTTCGGTCGCGAATGTGCGCTTACTTGGGAGTACGTGTGAGATGGGTTTAGGCGCTGGTCGTATTTGTTCGTCAGTGTTACAAACTTAAGCTCATACCATTTCTACCTGGGCCTCTGTACGGGGTTGGCTACTTTGTCTGCTGTTCTAGTTTTCGCAGGCGGTCAGTATTCCACCCGATATACTTTTATGCATGTATGTATAGCAAATCCGCGTAAGGGTGAAGACATAAAAATCAAAGCCCGATATAGCGATTGATTGTTGTAAATGTATACACTGAAAAGTAGACCCAAGTTACAAGATACAGGTTAGGGTTCCCTAGGTGTTTTGCTTTTTCAATAAAATATTTAGCTTAATCAGTACCTATGGTTCGTATCCCGAAAGAGACGAAGTTCCTTGAGAAGAAAACCAGGTACGATTGGTAATTTTTAAGTTGGTGACAACAACAAAACTTTGTCATTCGCGAGGAAAGGGGATAGATGATTCGTTCCGCAAAATCAGATCAGTTTCATCAAAGATAAACCAAACTGTCGCCTTGTGTTTTAAAGTTAAAGGCGATATTTACCGAGCATCCACCGAGGATAACAATCTCTTCTAGGTATAGTAAATTAGTCAGTTACTCAAGATACGTTCAAATGCAGCCTCATGTTGGGTCTTTTTTCGTCTGATTAGGTTTGGGGAATGCAAGAATACCTTCGATGAAACAGTAACTAATTGAAAACGGGCTTCCTGTGGAAACAAGGGGATACTGCAAAGAAATAGGGGTGGAGGTGGAACTTAATTTCCAACGCAAAAGCACAATACGCTCTACTGATCTTTCTCTCTTATCTATTTGAGTACGTAAGAGACAAGTTTCTGGTGATAAGAGCTACTTAAGAGGGTCAGGTGACAATGCATCTTTGCTCCTTTTTTTCAGGAAATATCCGACTTTTTGGAAAAGACAATCATAAACGTCACACATCCCCCCCAATGGGTTGATAAGAGTTTTCTTTTTGCTCAAGTCTCTTCCGTTCTCGTCTTTTCTGCCGCCGTGGGCGCCTTCCTCAGTGGTTTGCTGGCCGATGCTATTGGCAGGTAAGTTCCTAAGGAGTTAAAAACGCGTTTTTTTATCATTCCTTTTCATCATGCATGAAACACAGAGACTAGTCAGAAGTTCGAACAGGCGTTTCGACCACTGCATGACGCAAACGCGAAGGATTCCGTTCATCAACAAGTTACCTCAGCGTTCCCTACCTTGTTTCTGCTCCGATTAGTTTACAAATGACCGTTTATAGTTTAAGATCAGCGATGATACCCATGTAAGCATT
Organism: Schistocephalus solidus; assembly: GCA_017591395.1. Lineage (NCBI taxonomy): Eukaryota > Metazoa > Platyhelminthes > Cestoda > Diphyllobothriidea > Diphyllobothriidae > Schistocephalus > Schistocephalus solidus. The sequence continues at coordinate 12,006 of WEDG01003045.1, forward strand.
TAAGAATTCAAGTTTGGTGAACGTACGCTTTCGATTATTCATCTTCAGGCCTATACAGTAATATAAGGGAGGGTAAAGTACCAAAAGTTTAAACATCCAATAAACAGTAAGTATTGGGTAAATGGTTGAGGGGGTTCAGAGACCAGTCCAGTCCCTTCATTAGCAATAAATTACAAATTCGTAATAATGAAGATGGTATTTGCATGCAACATGGTTCCCTCAAAGGACCGTGTGGAGGCAAAATCTATAAAGCGCGTTTAAGAAGCCTTCTTATTCAGCACTCGATAGGCCCGGTAAGCTAACTTATACAGCCGTCAGAAAACTATGGTTAATGCAGTCAACTCGCTTAATGCTAGCATTCCGATGAGATTTTCTCATTTACAAAAACTTGCCTCGATTCAAGTTCAGCTGGGAGATATGAACGCCCTTACGTCAATTGTTAGAACATACAAGAAACGTTAGACGTAGTTTTATGTTGTTTATAAATATAAAATAGTATATATATATATATATATATATATATATATATATATATATATATATATTGATAATGTGGAACCGACAAAGACAAGGGAGACCGGAATGGCCATTTCTGGCTTATTAGCCGTCATCAGCCAGTCATACCCAATCCCAAGTGTGGAACACCTGGGATTCGAACCCGTGACCTTTGGTATTTGAGTTGAACGCTCTACCATTGAGCCACGGGCTCGTTGCTTTGTCGGTTGCGATCATCTAAGGGATTACGCATGGTTAACTTTTTAATGTCTGAGTATAGATTTACTAATCTAGTTACGAGAATTCGATATAATTTTACGATTTTTTATTGTGTGAGATGCAATTGATGAAAGTTAAGCGGATTTGGGATGATTTCACTGCCATAGAAACGTCACAGATATAAAAAATTTCACAAGGTCACATGCTGAGCGGCTGAACAGTGACTACAAATTGGCAGCCTAGTGTTGTCATCAGCATACCACGTTCTGTGTGTAGCTAGGGGACTGTGTTTCAGTAAATTGTTTCTTTGTTTCTTAATGGTGGAGGAGGCTACTTAGTTGCAGGGCGTTCTTGAAATTTCGGTGGATATTTTACCGTATTCAGTTCTCACAGTCAACTGCCCGAAAAGATAAGTTATGTTGTCTGTGTCTATCAAAATATATAAAAAGGGTTATCTGTAAGCATTACCCGAAGAATCAAGCTTTTGGCGTTATTTTTATGTAGATGTCAGGTTAGATCATATTCGCAATTTCACTTAAATTCTAGGCATTCTGGCCGTCAAAAGTTAACGTCCACAACAAAGGTCTGCAATTAATATGCTCATGATTAGGGGAAAACCCTTCTCTACTTAGTTATCTCTTTGGTAAGTGCTTAATTTGATAGTTTGCTGACGATTGTTCACGTAATTCAGCTTTTTCTGGGGTCTAGCTGACGAAAATCTGTGGCGTTTGGCCCGCTTTTTCACTTTTCTGAAAAATCTGATAACTTTTCTGTCACAGACGAACAAACTGAAGTTTCTCTTTATATTGGAGCTATTTTCGTTTTTTTTCGCCTTATTCATAGGGCTATAAATCTAGAACAGAGTGGGCAGGTCAATATTAAGACTGGTAAAAGGATTAATGTCCTGCCAGTTCCGTTTATAATTTATGTGTTAGCAGAAACGTGACCGCTCAGAACGTTAATAGAACGCTTGATGGGCCCAAGCCAAAGACCAAAAAGCCAAAGACCAAAAAGCCAAAAGGCCAAAGGCCATTAGGCCAAAGCTCCAAAGCCCATTAGCGGATGTTTCCGCCTCACGTACGACTAGTTTACTTTGAATATGGACATTTTCGAACACCTCATATCGTATCTAAACCGTATAAAGATTATTAGTGAATTTAAAAAGTAAATTTTGGTAACTCATCCTTGATGTTATAAACACCCAACCACAACCGTCAGGACAACAAGCCCTTCCCGTAAGGCGTTTCCGTGTTTTTTTCAATGCACGAGTTTTGGGATTTCGTGGGGCCCGCAGAAAAAGGTTTGTATGCTGAATCGTCTTTTAAGGGTGAAAGCATCTTCCCTGTGTAGTCTACTTTGTTTAGGATGGTGGTGGCACTTCCTTTATTGGCAGGTAGAATGATGAGGTCTTTTTCTGGTTTAAGTGCCTTTAGTGCTTTTCTTTCATCACAAGATAATGTTGAGTGCTTACTTCGGTTCTTTAAGGCATGCACCGTACTGCTGCGAATTGAAAACTGCTCTTTTTCTGTAAGATTTGTGGTCGGTAGGATTGATTCGAAGCTAGCAAGGTGGTCAAGGTGATTTGAATCTGACGGATTGCACTTCATTCCTTTGCACAGCACGTTTTCCCCTGTTGTTCTAAGGATTCTTGACGATAAGTTTATAACTTTGTTTGGATGCATTGCACCCTTATGTCTTTTATGAGAACTTCTCATCTGCTTTTCGCCAAGATACTTTTTCTCTTTTTAGTCGTTCTATTTCTGCGACGTGTATGATGGTGTTTTAATTTTGGTTCACATTCCGTAAGATAGCATATTATTTATTGTGAGAGGGTTCTCCTAGGCGAAAGCATATTTCAAATCATTTGAACGACAACTATGTAACTGTCAGCTTAGCGTTACTAAAGGTCAACCATAGGACCTTATAATTTGTGGGAAGATAACATTTCAACTCATCACCGAGTTTGCTGGTACATATGGAGCAAATACATCCCAGCATTCGTTATGCTTTTTCTTGTATATTCAGACTGTTTGTGTATTCTCCGGAACTTTTTCAGTGGTTTTCTTCAAAAAAACGAAAGTTATGACCTGTACTTTTAAAAAATAGTCATTCTGTGCATAAAAAGTGATTTATGTCGTTAATATTCTTCTCGGAGCAATTGCGACAAGACACCTATGGCATACCCTTAATGAATGCGTGCTGAAGACGGTCACTGAGATCTATAATGGAGAGGGACGTGCTGAGCGATTTTCTCATTTCAGTTTCATAAAAAGGTAGGGTACAAATCCAGTTTTCCCACGCCTCATATTTTCCTCGTTGTTTAGTTGCTTTTACGACTTTTCAAAGGGAAATAACAGTACCCAAATTTCGCCGCCAGAATCGTCCTTATTTTGTTAAATATGTTTACACGAGAGCATTTTGATCCAGCGGTTTTACCACTGTCCTCTTATCCTTATATTCCCTAGAGCCGCAGCCCTAGGCAGCATCCTTGGTTACTTTACCACCTCCTCCCCCACCTCTAACTTCAAAATTATTCACTTTTTCGGTGCGCCATCAGACGGAACACGCTGATAGCAAACAACAGCCTCGCCATCCTTGGGGCCATTCTGAGCTCTCTCTGTTTGGTGGCCAATCATCCAGCCCTCCTGTACGTCGGTCGAGTGTTTTCCGGTTTGAACAGCGGCATCAGTATTGGTGTAGCTTCCATATACCTGATGGAAATAGCCCCAAGGAAATTTCGTGGGGGCATTGGCGCTTGCCATCAGTTGGCGGTCACTCTGGGTATCCTGATTGCTTACATAGTGACACTGTCGGCGCTTCTAAAACCAGGCGGTAAGTGGCCAATCGCCATCGGTCTGGGTGCCATCCCCGCCGCCATATCCCTCGTGGTCTTTCCCTTCTTTCCGGAAAGTGCCCGTTTCCTCTATCTCATCAAGGGCAGAGAGGATGACGCGAGGAAGGCCTTCCAGCGTATTAACAGTGGAGAGGACGTCGATGTGTTCCTTGCTGAGATGCGTGAGGAAAGGGATGTTGCCCTGAGTCAGCCAAAATTCCGGTTCATTCAACTCTTCAAGCAACGTGATCTGCGTATGCCCGTTCTCATTGCCGTCTTGATCCAAGTACTACAACAATTCTCAGGTATTAATGCGGTGAGTCGATATAGCTCTATGTCCATGTATATGCGGGTTTTTTTCTGAAGGACCAGTAATATTCTGGAGAGCCGTTGCCATTCCCGCTGAATACGACAGAGGCCATCTTAGCTCCAACAGGAACCCCTGAATTATGATGAAGCTAGCCATTTTAGGAGAGGTTCATGTTCGATTTCATTAACAAGGTGTGAAAATTTTATTTAATTGCGAAAAAGCAAAGAGAAACCCGTTAATTTCGTGCCCTTCGATTGTTGTTTGCCTCAAGTGTGACTAGTAAGATAAAGATGGAGTTTGCTTTATAGACTTCTAGTCCTCATGGTAGGAAATATTTCCAAGGAACGATAGAAATGACCTCAACTGGAATTGACCACAATGGCTGTCTGTAGCAAATATAAATAGCGCAGAGGTAAACGAACACCAAAACAGCGGAGACAGGGACAGCATTTGACTCCGGCTTATTTAGCGCCTCCTGCTATGAACCGGTATCTGTGACTAGACACCAAACCAGCGCGCGTGAAAACATAGTAGTCCGTCTGACGTGAAACACCACTACCGCCGCAGGAATGACTTACGCGTGAATGGTTTTCTAATGAGAGGAATTACACAGAAACTTCCGCATTCTCCCCAAATATAGCATGTTGCGGGGGTTAGACAGGGTAAAGGTGACTGGACATGGATGTGAATGTGTATCGGATGACTAGCAGAGCTCACGTCTACGCGTGCTACATGCGTGATTGTGTCTAACGACACAGTAGTAGATGAAAATCTTGGGGACTCACAATCTCTTTTTTTCCTGTATATCTCTCCCCGTCGTGTGTATAACCCTTTTTATGTTTCCTTTAGGTCATCGCCAACTCTTCAATAATGATGAAGGCAGCTGGCGTGCAACCGTCCCAGGTAGAATTCTGTGTCCTTGGCATCGGGATACTAAACGTCGTTTGTACGATTGTGGCCATACTTTTCCTTGAAAAGGCAGGACGAAGACCAATGCTCCTGTGGCCCACCATTGTCATGGCGGGAACTCTCCTCCTTCTGACTATCATTGTCTCCATTGGTATTTCCAAGCCACTGACTGAACAGGCCCCGTTTGCTGCCACCTCAATTTTTCTCATTTTCGCCTTCGTGGCCTGCTTCGCCGTTGGCTTGGGTCCGATTCCTGCTATGATTGTGTCTGAGATCTTCCGCCAAGGTCCACGTGGAGCTGCATACTCCCTTAGCCAGAGCATTCAGTGGCTATGCAATCTCATCGTCCTTTTCAGCTTTCCAACCCTGAACGTAGGTTCCATTGACCATAAACAACTATAATTGCAAATGTCACTAATATCCCTTAAGTAGAATCATTCCTGTTGCATGATGTATCCCACTACCAGCGCAGGCACTAGTTAAAAGCCCTGACATGCGTTTCTTCGATATTTTGCCGCTGCATGGCACAACTAAGGGAAGTTCGGTTCATCAGTGGGTACCCCAGCGTCCTCCACGTGCATTCTGGTAGATACTCTAGTTCCTAAATTCTCAATTTCCTAACTTTGAGTAAATCATTCGGAATCAAGCCTTAAAGACTCATTTCGGACGTGCATATGAGTGCTTTTGGCTGAAATCCATCAATTTCAGTGGGACAACCGTGGTATACCGATGTTTCAGGACTTACCGTACTTGCTTTCACAGAGATGGCGGTATGACTGCTGTCAGAACTGCAGTATATTACCCAACACATGCAAAATGCCCAAAGTTACGAAAGATTGCTAATCACTCGCAAACCGGCACCAAAGAATGTACCAAAGCCTTGAAATGATAATGATTTTGAGATAGGTACGCTTTATTTTAAAAGTGTAATTCCAAAATGTTCAGCAAAAAAGTCCTCCATTCCTCGTGAATAAGATTGGGCACACAAACCACATAACACCGGAAGATGACAAACGAATGTCCGAAGACTTCAACTATCGACATCATGAAGAATCGTCCTTGAATTCCTCGCAAAATGAAGATGAAATTGCACTCCCTTCAAAATGGTGCAAGCGTGGGGTGCTGATGACCTTATTGTTGTAGTTCGAATAAACCAATAGGGTTAATAATCGGTATATAATAGGCGAAATAGGCCAGCCGATTTACATATAAGAAGATAAACATGAGAGTAGAGAGCAGAATAAATGGCATCTCAATTTCAAAATCCCGCCGGTATCAGTCAACTTTAAGCGAACTTAAAACCTGAAAGAGATATTAAAAGTAATATTACATTTAGGATCAGCGATGATACACATGCAAGCATTTGGGAAGTCAAGTTTGGCGAATGTACGCTTTCGGTTATTGATTATCAGGCCATTACAGTAATATAAGGTAAAGTAACAAAAGCTTAAACATCAAATAAACAGTAAGTAAGGGGCGAGGGAGGGGAAGGGGAGAAGGTAGTAGGTTTCCGACTATAAACCCTGACCTCTGATCTCCCACAACCCTCTCCTCCATACTTACTGCTTATTGGATGTTTAAACTTTTTTACTCCACCCTCTTATATTACTGTAAAGGCCTGATGATGAGTAATCGAAAGCGAACGTTCACCAAACTTTACTTCTTAATATTATGTTGTTTAGAAATACTTACTTTTCAGAAAAGCGGTAAATTTCGGAAACGTCAGGTCTTGTTTTAACGGAGGCATCTTAAGTTTTAAATGTACAGGAAGGCTGTCCTTGTAAAAAGAGAAAAACAAATCATCAAAAGTATAATTGCGTTAGTGGAGTGGGGTTCGCACTTCAAGGGTGACCTTAACAAGCAGCCTCCAGTCGAGTATGGATTCCAACACGGTTTCACAATAGTGGACTGTTTTCCTTCCGGTCTTAAGTTTTTTGAGATGCTTTTGTCTAAAACAAACAGTTGTCTGCTTGATTTCACTGATAGCGACGTTACAGGAGCAAAATTCCCCAGGAGGTCACATATTGAGAGGCCGATCAGTGAAAAATCAATTTAAATAGAATAGTCAGGGGCATTCGTAGACAAACCCTTTTGTGTAGCTTAAGATAACTTCCTTCCCCGTGTAAAAAATTTCTTCATCGGCCTTCCTGGTGTTGGCGTACGATGAGCTTCAGGTTGCCCCTGAAATAGCGGTGAATACTTCACGATTTCCACTTTTCTCAATCGATATAAGAATAAATCGAAAAAGCAGAAAAATTTCGGGACATTTAAACGAAGATTGCCATTAGATGTTATTACTGCGTCTCAGTGCATCAGAGCACACAGATGTACAAATCTGAACTTGTCGAATCAATAAAGTTTCTGGTTTTCTTAAGATAACCTGCTTGCTTGCACCTTGCCTCATCTGCTTTATGCGCAGAAAAAATTCACTTTTCAAGTGTGGCAAGTTCCGTGTGGTAAAACTCACGAGTTCAGAGTATGCTCTTCTCTGAGAAAAACACGCACAGATGCACACACTTAATATAGGATAGCTATCAGGATAGGAAACCACCGGAATACAAGGTAACATAGATTTCCGTTCAAGGTTGTAAACGTTTCGACTGATAAACTTATTTATAAGCATATGCTGCATGCTAAATAGGCTAAGCGTGTAAATAAAATGTACACCAATTTAGTTGCCGACAATTAATCGTCTCAACCTTCTTCATGTTTCATGAGATAGATCAGATACTGTAGTTCAATGCGTAGCGTTTGTGCCATTAACTTGCAAATTTCATGATTTTTTCTATACTTTACACAGTTCTTTTGCCTTATTTTTATATAGAGACTGATGCAGGGCTACGTCTATCTGCCGTTTTTGGTGATCGTATTAGTATGCTGGGCATTCTTCTTCCTCTTCATGCCTGAGACCAAAAATAGGTCGTTTGATGAGGTTGCCCGCGATCTGGCCTTTGGAACCATTGTTGTTGGGAGACGAAGTGCGGCCATTCAGACTCCGGTATTCACCAAAGGTGACGAAGTTTCACCCGACAGCGGAAGCCTTCTTCGTGACTCTCATGCTCTAAAGGCCAAAGAGTGACACAGAGATTTGACGTGACATCATTTGCCCGTCAATCATGTCATATTCCTTGCGTTGTTTGCCCCTCCTTCACTCCCTCCACCCCCTCCGTCCTTCCCTCCCTCCACTCCCCCCCCCCTTCAACACCTAAACTCTGACTTGAGTTCTTTTTTGTAATATTTTCACATTCCATCCTTCCATCTCTTCCAGGTTGCCGAACTCATTTTTGGAACTGGTTTCTGTTTTGTGTTTCGTTTTTTTTATTTGTATAAACTAACAAGCAGGTGTTACGTTTCTGGAGAGATGAGCAATCAAGTAACAGGTATTTATTTTGTTGGAAACAACGAGAGCAACCGATCCCCAAGGCAGAAGTCATTACTACGAGATGCAGATTTTAGTGGGGCAGAGGGATGTAAGACGCACCTATTCCCATACACCTCTTCCCACACCGACCGTGTTCAAATTCCAGGGCGAAGTTGAGACGGCTCTCTTGATGACCAAGCATTTGGCGGTTTCTGTTGCGTGATACAATACCTACTAGTCCTTCAGTTCACCATAGCAGGCAATTTTGGAGATGATCTGGGCCATAGGGGGGGGGGAGGGGGGGGGCAGATTAGGGCATGGAACGATTTAGCAGAGAGGGAGGATCTGGTGACACACCCAGGTGTGGGCTTCCCCAAATGCTGCTCACTGCGCCCAATTCCGAATCAGAGGACTAAACGACTGGGAGAGTTGATGGGTGTCTGCGAGAGAGAATAGAGAATGAGATCAGGTCTGGGGCCTGCTTCCAACCGGCACTCAGCGCATATTCCTCACTATAAACATGTATTACGGCTAAATCTTGAGCCCTCGCGGGCCATCGGATAGCGACTAGTAACATATACATATGATGCAGTACCGAAAGACAAAGGAGACCGGAATGACCATTTATGGCTTATTATCTGTCATCAGTCATTCATACCCAATCCCAAGTGTGGACCACCTAGGGTTCGAACCCGGGAGCTTTGGTCATTGAGTCGAACGCTCTACCAATTAGCCACAATCTGACGCACATTTTAACCAGCATCACACGCTAAAGGTCATGGATTAAAAAACTGCTGCCTGTTTAATTCGATCCTTTTAGCCCGGAGAGCCAATCCCAATGACTCCTTAATTTAGCCTCTATGGCCGTCCCACACATTTGGGATCTGAGCCGCCCTCACTCTCATATGTGTGAACCCAGGAGGCGTCATGCGTGGATCAGGTCCTGTGTGGCACGCGTAGAAGAACCGCTTAGCTTTGTCAGCCACTGCGTCCAACTCGTCTCCGGCTGTCCTGAGTTTTTCTTACCACTGGGCCCAAATGTATGAGGGAGAAGAGGGGGCGGCGGGTGCTGCACCAGTCATCTGCCCTGCGCCCGTACGTCATGGTGCGCACCGTGGGCATCGTCACATGGGATGGTTCAACTGTCGACACTTCAATCCGCATGCACAAAGGATATGTAGCTCGTATGGCACATCATTGATGACCACCATGATGGCAGGTTGGGAAGAGGTCCCCACAACTTTGCCCACCCTTCATGTCACAACTTTTAGGCACAGTGATGGCTCAAAAGCGCGATTTATTGCAGGGAGGAAAGGTCGCTTAGTATCGACCCTACTCTTCGGTTCAGCACCCTCGTTTACCATTCGTGTTACGTGAAGTCCGAATGAACTGAACAACTCGCAGATTTAGGCATTTCATAGGTCATTAATGCAGCCAGTCGACCACAGTTCCCTGAATTCTATATGCACTCCAAACAAGGGAATTGAGAGAGAGAGAGCTACGCTTTATTTTGAAAGTAAAATTACAAAACTTTCAGCAAAAGCTCCTCCATTCATCGTGAAGAATCGTCCTTGAATGCGTCTCAAAATATCGATCAATTTGAACTTCCTTCAAAATGGTGCCAGCGTCGTGCGCTGATGGCCTCATTTTTGTTGTTCGAATAAACAAAGAGGGTTAAATACAGTATATAATGGGTGAACTAGGCCAATCGACGTATAGGACAGTTCGACCGTCGATTTCGACGAGGTCCACCGTATGCTCCACACCAGGTGGCGCACCCCAGGTGATGCCCACCCTTCCACGGAGCATACGGTGGACATCGTCGGACTACGACGGTCGGACTGTCAGGTGGTGCAGGGACGGTGACTTGCACGTGAATTATTTTTAAGTGATAGTAGCATTGCGCTGCAGCTACCGCACTCTCTCCTCCTCCCCCACCTGAACCCGGTGTCAAGACCGAGTCAAGAAGACCGGCGATGGGAGAGGGCGCAGGTGGCTGGCGCAGACGGAGCCGCCCCTGGGGGTACCACCACACCTGACTCGGATCCCACGGAGTGGGGAGGGCCATAAAGGCCACATTAAGAAGGAGCCATTGCAGCCTGACTCTCAGTCCGCCAGTCAGCCACTACACACAAAACACACAGTTGGGCTGATCACGCGGTCCGAGTTATCTCGCCAGTTGGCAACCTTCCAAGCCACGGCTTTTAGCGCACCGTGATAGTTTCAAGCGCGTCAGATTGTTTATAGTGAGGAATATGCACTGAGCTGTCGACCTCACTCTCTCCCCCACCCCCACAGTCAGACTACTTTCCGAGCCGGTCAGTTGCCTGATGTGGGAGTGGGCGCATAGGCTGATGGATTGGCGTACCCGTCTTCGCGCGCCACAGTACGACCTGACCCCCATAACTCACACACCAGGATTTACTTACTCAGGGGGTATGGAGGAGCCATCGCCGTCTGACTCCCAGTCCACTGGTCAGCCACTCGACACACACAGCACATACCTTGAGCCGACGGCGTGGTCTGGTGGAAGCGTCAGATTGCCAGCCTTCCCAGCCACGGTTTCTAGGAAACCGTGATATACTCTTGTAAATGGTGATTGTGAGGGTGTTGTCGATGTATTGGTGTAGGTAGTGTGCGCTGGTGTAGCTTAGCCTCCGGTGGTTTACCGGAGGTTGTCGTGGAGGCGCATGTGTCCTAATAGGCCCATGCGGTGTGTAAATGTGCGAGAGCAGTGAGGGCAGTGAAGGCGGGCGCGCCGACTGTATGTCGGAGCCCCAGGCAATGGTTCACCAGCCTCCGTGCGATGGATTCGCAAGCGACCGACCAGGCCGATGCGTGAATTGAAGTTGCGGGCGCAGTGTGGACAGGAGAAATCGGTAGAGGCTGGGGCGATGTCATTCATGGTAGTGGGGGTGGCAGTGGCGCTAAGAATGGCAGGAGCGGAGGGTGTGCACGGTGTATCGGTGTTGTCGGCATTGTGATTAATTCCGCTTTCATGGATGCGCATGTGACCGAATAGGCCCATGCGATGAGTGAATGCGCGAGGACAGTGAGGGCCGTGGAGGCGACGATCTCTGCTGTGCGTTGGTGCTCCAGGCACTGGCTCACCTGTCTCTGTACGATGGATTCGCAAGTGACCGATCAGGCCGATGCGTGAGGTGAATGTGCAGTCGCATTAAGGACAGCTTAGGAGAGATTCCCCATCGCTGATGGTGGTGGCGGTATTGAAGGCGAAGGCGGTGGTTGTTGCGGTGGTGGGGGTAACAGGCGATGAGTTGAGGGATGTGGTCTCTATGATGGTGGGAGTAATGAAATTGATGCCAGGAGTGAGGGTGGAGGAGTTTGAAGGAGGGTTCGCAGAATTGACGTAGAAATTGGAACTGTCGGATTGTTGGTGCATTGCGTCCGAAGATGTTCAACCAGGCCGATTCTCGCGCAGAAGTTGCGTTGACAGCGTGGGCATGTTGGCAGGGCCTGGGCATTGGCGGTGTTGGTCCGGGGCGCTGGTGACTTTCGTGCCGCTCTTTTTGCCTTGACGGCGGCGATCCGGTTGGCCTCATAGATTGCTGAACCAGTCTTCACTGATCTTCTCTATGCCGGTCTATCCTGTGCGAGATCCTCCCAGGTCGCCGAGTTGATTTGCAGTTGCTTCAGCGATTTCTTCAAAGTTTCCTTGTAGCGTCGTTTTTGACCTCCCTGCCGGCGAGAACCCGTAGCGACATCTCTGTAGAAAAGTCGTTTGGGTAGTCGCTCGTCGTCCATTCTTACCAGGTGGCCGCTCCATTGCAGTTGCACTTGCCACAGCATGGCGTGGATGCTGAGGATTCCGGTCCGCTCCAGGACTTCCGTGTCCGGGATCCTGTCTTGCCATCTCAGCTTCAGTATTTTGCGGAGGCAGCTGTGACGAAAGTGATTCAGCTTCCTGGCTTGGTTCGAGTAGCCGGTCCAGGTCTCCGCTCCGTAAAGGAATGTCGTCAAGATGACGGCCTTGTACATCTTCAGTTTGGTGTTCAGGTGAATACCAGGGCGATTCCACACGGAGGCCTGCAGCCGGCCGAAGGCCTGACTAGCTTTGGATATCCGTTGGGCAACCTCGTCATCGATTCTCGTGTTGCGCGACATCGTGCTTCCTAGATAAGCGAAGGTTTCCACGATTTTTAGTTGAACACCGTTGACATTGATTCGAGGAGCATAGTATTCCGCGTTGGGTGGCGGCTGGCGCATGACAACCGTTTTGGCTGCATTGATTGTTAATCCTAAATCAGTGCAACGTGCGGCGAAGAGGTCCATGCTCCTTTGCATGTCCTCCTCCGTCACGGTGTTAAGGACGCAGTCATCCGCGAAGAGCAAGTCATGGACTGTAGTCGTAGACACGCGCGTTGGAGCCTGCATACGCCGACTGTTGAGAAGGTGCCCGTCAGTTCTGTAGGCGATGCGAATACCAGGCTGCTCATCACGGTAGGCGTCCATCAACATAGCCGAGAATATTAGACTGGAGAGGGTGGGGGCCAGTACGCAGCCCTGCTTCACTCCGTTCGTCACTGCGAATGCTTCGGATACCGTCCCGTTGTCAGTGATGCGCGCCATCATCCCGTCATGAAGCTGACGCACCATGTCCGTGAACCGCTCAGGACAACCAAATTTCTGCCTGACTTTCCACAGTCCGTCACGATTTACCGTGTCAAAGGCTTTCGTTAGATCCACGAAGGTAGTGTATAGATGAGTTCACATCTCCTGGCACTTCTCTAGTAGTTGTCGGGCGGCGAATATCATATCGGTTGTTCCGCGGTGTCGGCGGAAGCCAAATTGGCTTTCCGCAAGCAGGCTCTGCACTAGGTGACCGTTCAGACGATTGAGAAGGATACGGGCGAAGATCTTCCCGGCGATGTTGAGCAACGAGATGCCTCTGTGATTATCACAGATTTGCCGGTTCTCCTTCCGTTTGCAGAGATGGACGATGGTCGCGTCTTTGAAATCCTGAGGAACTTGTCCTTGGCGTCACATCTCCTGGAAGAGTGTCGTAAGTTCTGCCATTAGCCGTGGCCCACCATGCTTGTAGACTTCCGGTGGGATTGCGTCGGATCCCGGTGCTTTACCACTGGAAATCTGCTGCACGGCCTAGAGGGCTTCTGTTAGGGAAGGCGGCAGATCCAGGTCATTGTTCGTGTCCACTTGAGGGAGCCGGTCAATGACAGCATCGGAGATGGCTTATAAGCAATTAAGGACACTTCTGAAGTGCTCGGCCCAGCGCTTTAGAATTTGCGATTTCTCTGTCAGCAGTGTTGTGCCGTCAGAACTGATCAGCGGTGCGGTCACCTTCATACATGGGCCGTAGATGGCCTTGATGGCTTTGAAAAGGTTTTTCATTTCATTGCGGTCCGCATACCCCTGGATTTGCTCAGTTTTTAGGATCATCCAGGCGTCCTGCATCTCCCGCAGCCGTTGTCGTACAAGGCACCGGCATCTGAAGTAGGCTGCTTTGGTGGCGTCAGTCCGAAGGTCCATGTAGGCTTTGTGTAGTCCATTCTTCTCCGCGAGTAAGTTGCTGATGTCGGCGTCATTGTCGTCAAACCAGTCCTGGTGTTAATGGCGTGCGCGTCCGAGGACTTCGAGGGCGGTGGACTGGATGACATTTCGCAGTTGACATCATCATGTCTCCACGGTAGCATTATCATCTGGAGCATACAGGTCCTCCAGTTTCTTGGTTATTTGGTTGCTGAAATCAAAACAGTGAGCAGCAAATTTAATAAAAGAGTATTTAACTTACATGGCGGCCTCTTACCTTGGGGCCTTCGTCAGGGTTGCAGTCGGAGCCTCATCTGGGCGATGACGATGCGATGATCTGTCCAACCATCGGCATCGCGGATCGCCTTGGTAACCAGCACGTCCTGTCGATCTCGCCTCCGGACGAGAACATAGTCCAGCAGATGCCAGTGCCGCGACCGAGGGTGCATCCACGTGACCTTCTCCCGCGTCGGAAGGCGGAAGGTGTTTGTCAGCAAGAGACGGTGTTCCGCACACGTGCGCAGAAGAAGGAGGCCGTTATCGTTACAGCTACCGTGACCGTGGTGACCAAGCACTCCCTGCCAGGAAGCGTGGTCCATCCCGACGCGGGCGTTGATGTCACCAAGGACAATTAACTTGTCCACCTTCGACACAGTCGCCAGCAGGGCGTGCAGGTCCTCGTAGAATTTGTCCTGCGCCGCATCAGAGATCGTCATTGGGGGAGCGTAGGCGCTGATGATGGTGGCGAACTGGTCTCCCCGAAGAGGCAGACGGAGGCTCATCAGGCGATCATTGATACCCTGCGGCAGACAGGGCAGACGTCCCACGATGTCGTTCCGGATAGCAAAGGCATCACCAGCGTCGCGTCGCTCTGCCTTTGGCCGGCCGCTCCAGAAGAAGGTGTAGCCGGCACCAACCTCCTCCAGCTGACCCTGCTCAGAGAATCTGGTTTCGATGAGAGCAGCAATGTCCACCATCTAGCGCGCCAGTTCCCGAGCGACTAGCGCCGTCCTCCGTTCCGGCCGGATGCTCCAAGGATTGTCTAAAAGGGAACGAACATTCCAGGCTGCTAGTGTGAGTGGACTCACCCGAGCAACCTGGAGGGTATGGCGAAGGGGATTGGGACGGTGGGTATTGTTGTTTGTTTGAGTTTTACGACCGCGTATTTTGCTAACTGCGAGCCGCGGCCGGTTGCAGAAGACGTGATAACCAGCAATTTTTTAAGGCACCTTTTCTAGCCCCTTCCTCCGCGAGGAGGCAAGCAGTGCTGTCCCTAAATAGGGCTGCTCGGACATCCCAGACGGCTGCCGAACTTCACTATGGTTCATGGTTTTGTTTAGTGGGAGAACGACCCGAGTTAGTCTGGGCCGCCTACGGGGTTGCTGTCGCCCCCACCGTAGGACTTTTTGAGAGGGGGGAGGTGGGAAGTTCGGGAGTCAGACATACCAGGTGTGGAGGCACACACAACACCGGAGACCCTCACCTGGTTTAGCCCGCCGGTCGTGACGGTTGCCCGGGGTGTGGCCGCTGGGAAGAACCCAACTTCTAGGAGCCACAGGTGAGAGTTGGGTACCAGTTAGAGGCGGCCACAGGAGCATTCACCACCTGTACGAGACAAATGGAGCGACCAAATGCTATCTGTGTGGTGCTACCCCAAACTAGTACTCCTACACCCCGATCGACGTATATATAAGAGGATTCACATGCGAATGGAGAGCAGAAAATATTGCGGCTAAATTTCAAAAGCCCGCAGACAGAAGTGACTGGTTCAAAATAATCAACCTCTTGTGCCGAGAACCGCTAATTAAAGATTTTTAGGCTTCGACATTTTACCTGAAATCAAGTGGATTGTACGACTGTCTGTTGCTGAGCATTACGAAAATCGTTCACTTTTCAGTGGGTCTTCCACACAATCCACCACAGGAAATTGTCTGCTATGCCAAGGGCTAGCGTCCCTTAGTTGAACGCCTAACTTGATAACCATAAATTATGGTTTTCTTTGCATTACAATTAAATTTGTGTCTCTAGCCGACTGGCATCATGTGTGTTCTGAGGTTAGAGACTTAAAGGAAACCGGCTATCCCAGGGGCGATTCAGAGGGCAAATGGGTAGTAGAGATTGAATCTACTAGAAGAAATTATATCTTCATCTAAGGGAATCTCCTAGATAACGCACTGGACAGAGCAGTTCATACAACATACTTGTCTCGGCGATCCGGATACAGCAAATGGTATGTCTGAACGGATCAACGGCTCCAATTACGTGCTAGGAGGACCTGATTTGTTGCGGAGAGTAGTTTAAATAATACGAATTACCAGCCTTAATTTGCAGCAGTCCTTGAACCATGAGAGACATTGGCTGAAAGCAGCAGTACATTTTGAAGTAGATAAGATTGTAAAAATCATTAATATGGCACTGTATGCTAAATTGTTTCAGGATAGAGCATTTCTAGTATCTCAACGGGCATTCCAGCTACCTGAGTCAACCACATTCGAATAGAAATACCACACGAGTTGTTTGTAATTCATCCACAAATGTTAAATTATTTTATAGGCAGAAACACATCTGGTAAAAGTCAGATGCAATTCGTTTTTTACACTAACTTTGTAAGGGATTGCAGTCTTAGAAGGATGGAAAAATGCTGTTTGAGACGTTCACATGGAGTTCATTTATGCTGCTTATAAAGCATGAAACTTTATTTAGTTTTACCCCACCATTTTTTAAGCTTCTTGAGACCTCGCAACAGAGTCGAGTTTATTCAGACTCATGTGTAGCATGCCTCTTTGCAGTCTTAGGAACCAATGAAAATGTAGGTTGCGTGTTTTCGATGCCTCTGTATCCCAGAGTAACGCGTACATCAACTCGAAAAGCAAACCATATTTGGGTTTCGTACGGTACTATTAACAAATAAAATGATGAAGAATAAACCAGATGAAAACCTCAACAGCATATACCCGTACTCAAACAAAGGAGTCGGCCAAATAAAACACCTGACGCTAGACAAGAAGAACGAAGTGTGTCCGCTAGCGTCTGTCACACGCGTGTACAAGAACGAGGAAACAATGCGGTCGACCCGAAGTTTCAAGGTCAAATCCGATGGGAATAAACGAAGTTCAGTGGGCAAGCGAAAAAACAAAGAAAGTAGGGAACAACGTGCAAGTATGTCAGATAGCATTTCGCAGGAGATATACGTGGAGAATTTTCAAAACTCTTCGACAAAAGATAGCATTGCGTATTATGGTAAGCCTCACAGCTGTACCTTTAATTGCTGCAACTTTAATTATTTAGATAAATATTGGCGGCAAACAAAAGGGATACTGAATGGCCATTTCTGGCTCATTAGCCCTCATCAGTCAGTCATACCTAACCCTTAAGTGGCGCCTTATCCGAAGCTCGAACTCGCAACATGTGGATCAGAAGTCCCACGCTCTAGCCACGGGTTCATTGTCTTGCTAATTTCGATAGGGAATATTGACCTTCGTCGCTGAACTCTCACCGATCGCTAACGAGGTCAATATTTTTATTTTTCCTTCGTTTATGAACGCTCACCGATCGCTAATGGAACTCACGCATTCCGTTCTGCCATGGGGCTCACTCTCGAGTCGTGGCAGCAGCCGTACAGCGGCTATTGGTAGAATAAGCAGATTAATATTATCGGCAAAGACAAAAGAAACTGGAATGGCCATTTCTGGTTTATCAGCCGTCGTCAGCCCGTCATATACAACCCAGGTGGTGCACCATCCGATCCCGATCTAAACCGAATAGATAAGGAGCCCGTGGCTCAAGGGTTAGAGCGTTGGACTTTTGATCAACGAGTCGCAGCTTCGATCCTCAGGTGGTGGACCACCTGGGGTGAGGTATGACTGGCTGACGACGGCTAATAAACCAGAAATGGCCATTCCAGTTTCTCTTTTCTTTGCCGACCATATTCCTTATCTAAACTGGCAAGAAAATGAACACGTGGCTCAATGGTTAGAGCATTGAACTTCTGCTAAACAGGTCGCGGGTTCGAGCCTCGGATAGGGCACCACTTGGGGTTGAGTATGACTGAATGATGATGGCTAATGAGCCGAAATGGCCAATTCAGTCTCTCTTGTCTCCTGGACAATGCAAATCTGCTTATGATACTAGCCGCTGTGCGGCTGCTGGTGGTGCTCAAGTGTGAGTCTCAAGGTAGAACGGCAAGAGTGTGTTCCATTATCGATCAGTGAGCGTTCATCGACGAAGATCATGATTCACTAAGACTTACATCCGTTATGAGGTATAAGATATTAAAAATGACCACTTAACTATTGTTGACACAGGTGGTCACAATGATTGAGACAGGATAACCGATGGGTCACTGTAGGAAGTAACTTTTAGTTTCATTTTCTGCTAATTTTTTTGTCAATAGAGGGCGTTCTGAATTTTGGTTAATAATTCAGAAGGTTTGACGCCCATATTGCGGCCGGTTTAACAGTTGTACACGTTTTACATGCACCCGTAATTTTACTGTTTTCATTATTTTATGGCGAACTGGGCACTTTTAAGAGCATAAAAACTCGTATACCAGGCGTAATCAAATTCGTTTAAAACTCAAATTGATCGCCATGCAGTATTGCCACTAACTAAAATAAATGGGGTTCGATCTACGAAAGCGAATTACTAAGCAGAACAGTTAAGTCTTTTGTGTTTATCGAAGCAAGTTAACAAAGTTTATGCGAAACCTCCTTAAAACCATTTACAGCCGTAGTGTTTCACTGTCATTTTGGGCAATTTGTCTGGGTTAACGAAAGTGCTGAGAGCACTGCATAGTCGAGCTGGCTAGAAGCCATGAAATGAGGGAAAATGAAACAAAAACGCTCTGTGCTGTCCGACGAAAATCTGTTCAAAAAATTCCCATTGACCCTTCGAAGCTGATCTGTGTTTACAAGATCTATGTAAAGGACAGTCAGTGAGCGATCCCATGAAATATTAACTCAAATGCTGAAATGCGTTTTTGACTAGGAAATATGTTTTAGTGGAGCTGCAATACCGATCATTATATGGCACATTACAATAATATTTTTGACAATGCAGGAAATTAGCTTTTTAATACACTTATTTTCCGTGGCTTAAAAACTACGCTCGAAAAAACATGACTTCTTAAGTAGTATGCATTTTCTCTATTTATTTTCGATGCCCATATTAATTTGAATATATTTTGCAACAAAACTTGCTTAAATTTCATTTGTGTGCTTATTTCCTTGCCAATCACGCTAGCTTCAAATTTTAAACTCGAAGGAAGGCTATCTTTCGGGTTAAAGGGTTTATTTTTATGATATTTGTAAGACCTGACAATTTAGATTCAAAAAGCATCACATCTGTCCATTTTAAAATGCTCATCATAGGGTATCCAGCATAATCAACATCCATTGCAAAGCTTTATGAGCTCTATATGGTATCTTCTTAAGGGTGAAGGGGAATGTATGTACGGGACGAGTGAGTCCCGTAGCCGATCGGTCAGCACCCATCCAGCGCTCTTCAATGTGCAGATGAATATTGCCAGCAAAGACAAGGGAGACTGGAAGGGCCATTTCTGGCTCCTTAGCCGTAGTTAGCCAGACATACCCAACTGCAGACGGTGAACCAGCCGAGACTCGAACTCACAAGTTAAGGTGTAACTTCTGTTTGTTGTATTAAATTTATGAAGAAAAAGCTGTTTAATAATAAAGAGATCACTTCAGATCAGTTTATTCAAGGGAAAACGGGGCTTAATGGGGCAAAATCAGACGTTACTTGCCATCCCGGAATTTGCGTACGCTATTACAAGCTACAGATCAAAATGTTTTGTTTTTATGCGCATAAGTATGCACGAACATTAATATAAACTGGAAAAAATTGGAATATATCCCTTCGGAGAACGGTAACTTTGGTTTTGCTTTCACAAAAATCAGGTGAATGCAAGTTTGAGAGCTTAAATTTTTTACTGCAAAATGATGACAAATTAAGTTTAAAAAATCAAGTTTTGCAAATTTATGGCATTTGTACCAAAAAACGCTGTAATAAACTTTTGTGAATGTGTTTTGTTTTACCACACCGATATTTAGGAGCTTAAACGCGCATATATACGAGACACGATGATACACCGCGACTTTTTGCAGTCACGACGTACGCGAAGCCTAAAAAGACAATTTCGGTCTGCAGTTGACTATAAATAAATAAGAAAATTAAAAACGGAAGGAGCAGAAAATTCGCATTTCATCGCAAATTCTAAGTATATATTCGGCCACTCTCTTGTGTGTTTGAAAGCTTAGAACTATACTGAAAATATAGCAAATATATCGAAAAACGCTTCAATAGAAAGAGAAAAAGAGAGTTCTTTAATTTTAAACAGACATTATATCCCTACCTTTCAGTGAAGTCGAAAATTTGGTCAAACGGTCCCAGTTTTTTCTTGACTTCCCTTTGAAAAAGCGTTAATTACGCAGGAATTCGACAGCGAAACATCTTATTAAAGCACTTTTGAAAAAGGTAACTTATTACCGGAAATATTTCAACTAATAATATGTATATATTTTCCCAACTTTTGTTGTGGACGTGGATTTTTCATGGCAGCGAGTTTTCATCTTTGTGTGAGTCTACAAATATGACCCAGACGGCCGTCTGCATTAGAAAGAATGCCAAAAAAGTTACTGTTTCGGTAAATTCTTTAAAGAAATATGTTTTTTGAGGGTTTTATCAAATACATCGAACGGAATGTACATTTATGGGCTGTCAAATGAATTCATTTGACATTCACATGGCCCCGCCAGTAGAGGGGGCTGAGAGGGGGCCAGACGGAGCCAGAAAGGGGCCAATCAAATTCGAATTTCAGGCCATTTGTAAAATATGGTTTGGCTTCTTTTAAAGACTGGAAGAGGTGTTAATTTTTGAATTTAAACCAATATAGGTAATATTTATAAGATAAAATACTGTTTAAGCCTAATTAAAGGGCACTTTGATTAACTGATTTTGGATGGTTTGTTTAAGTCAGCCATTTAGACGCCATTTGTCTACTAAGCGCGTGCTGGCCTGCTGTGTTACTTGTACAACTGACCTGTTGTTCTCAAAGCTGCTGATACTAAGGTAGGTAATCCAGAGGCCTGGAGATGTTTTATAAGATAATTAGCCACCTTTTGCCTTTTAAATTTCATTTCTAGTTACGTATGCTCTACTTAAATGGAAAATATCAACGGTTAATTTTGTAGCTTACTAAATCTTATATATGCCCTCATATCATTTATATATTGTTTTCTGCTATCCGTTAATAGAACAATAATTATGGGTATATAAGTAGTGGCTGACTAGGATAGGGAAGGCTATGGGCAGTGGGCGTTCGGTATAAAGGAAAAGGGGCTGCTAATGCGAGAAAATCGTGGGGTCCCGCTGCGCAAATTTTTCTATCGAGGGGGCCAAACCGTCGGCTTTGCCCCGCCTGGCCCCCTTACAGCCCCGCCTGGCCCCTGGGCCAGAGGGGGCCAGGCGGGGCTGGTGCTGGTAGGGAAGAAACTGAAAATCGTAAAGAATTCGCCTCATTTTCAAAGACTATCTGCAACTCCTCGCAATAGAAAAATTGAAACCTTTATAGAGAAATTTAACGAAAGAATAGTCCTCTTTATATACACCAAATGGTACGTTCACGATTGCACCTGACGATTCTATTTAAATTTATTAGTCATTGACCGACCTGTGAACATGTAAGCTTATGAAATATTATATTCATGTGACGTCCCTATCGGCGCAATGAAGCGAAAATCTGCTTGCCTTGGTCAAAAGAATCTAAGACAATGTACAAACGGAAGAGAAACGACGAATTCTTGTGAAACAGTGTTGGAATGTGCACTTTCATGTTAGGCTGCTTGATGACGGCCATACTTTACGTTGCGTTTAATCTAGAGGAATATGTATGTACAAAACTCTAAAAAAATACTATTTTCAAAAGTAATTCGGCTTTTTCTGCTTCATTCTCTCGTTAAATTGCATGTTCAGGCTTCCTATACATTTAAAACTTCAGTTTACTCAACTAGGTCAATTTTTCACATTTTCGTAATCTGTACCTATTCTAAAAAAATTAGCATTTCTAGACAATGTTATATTAATTTGTAAACCAAAAAAGCCATATATTTCCTTACAATCGGTTCTTTATGGACGTAAAATTTTGGTGGACGCAGTGTGCGCTGATTTCTCGAAACAAGCCATAACTAATGAAATTCATCAGATTTCATGAGTTAGGACACCTACTGTATAGAACACCCTCACAATCATCAGAATGTACCTGATAAAATCACTGTTTCATGGATTTCCTCTTTGGAGCTCACTCAGCCCCTACTGCATTTTGGCGTCTGCATCTGAATACGGCAGCCTTGCTTGTGGTGGCGTCTTTTGAAGTTCTTCACAGACAAAATTGTCATTGAACGAACTCTGCTATTGCCTGTATGCAGGTACAAGGACTCTCAGGAAATTTTTATGGATAGCCTCCTCTGCCCAGGTATTTAATTACTCGGGGTTGAAGTTCCCTTTACTGTTGAAATCTTTTTACGCTCGGTTTGGTCTATTGCGAGGGTGTTCAACTTCCCTACTGCTACCTTTCCCTAAAATCCTCTTCATAGTAGGATTTAGGGCCTACTCTTTGGGAACAACGGACAATAATAGGTCCATCGCAGCAGCGTAAGTTATTAGGCAGACCGTAGCCGCCACGACCTTCAGGTCCGGTTCCGTAGAAGGAAAGAAGTTATGGAACGCCAGTTGGGAGAATAGTTTATCCTATAAAGAATTATCGGAGAAGGGGTTGGAAGAATTTGGCAGCCGGACGAGGGCAGATCCATGTCGCGAGAGCGGCATCACGAAGTGTGAGACAGTGGCGAGGCCGTGAGTGAGTCAGCCTTGAGTATGATTGAGTGGTTTGGACGGCCGGGCTTGGCGAGGATCAGACAGGCCCTAGTGCACACATGCATACAGTCACGAGAGGTTGAGCTTTGCCCCATGCGCACGGAGTTGGCGCACTAAAGGTCCAGTGTTCGACCATACTGCTGCCTAGGTCAAACGGCTCGTTACGGTGATCTTACATCCAGACTAGCACGCGGTTAAGCGTTTACATATGAATTTTCTTTTTATGCATCGAATGGATAGAGTCGATACTGACGGTGCATTACTTGTTCCGCGCAGACCTCCAACAGTAGAAGGCCGCTGCCGTTACAAAATGCTATGCCGTGATGGAGTAAAGGTGGGCGAGTGGCTTGAGTGGCTGCCATTTTATGCCCAGATGTCGTTTTCAGTCGGCAACACACGCACAAAAACCAGCCCCTTTGTGTGACCACCAGCTAGGGATCTAGGATGAGTGCTTCAATGTAAAACGGATTTCCCGTTCTCTGTCTTGCAGGCAGAATATAAGAATGAACGCTATTTCCAGATGACTCACAATTCCCGGTGGCAGGCGTCAGGTGTTAACCCGCGACTGGTTGAAGGACTGCGTGGTCAAATACCACCGGCTCAAGCCCCAAGTACTTTCCGCTCTATGTAGCATTTTCTTGTTGGCTGTTGCGTCCCTATTGAACTGGTTCAGCCCAAAGGGTGAGTGCCCTATAGGTGCGCTGCAGGCCTATTAAGCGCAACGATTTGGTGGCTGAATGTGCGTATACTTAATCGGGCGTTGCTGACCGCTGTACCTGCACTATGAAGGTCGCTTATTGTGCGCACTATATGAACTGTTCGTCCCGTTGTGTCTCAGAACTTGATCTAGAGCTCTGTAGGCAGTCGCGCAACGACCATTAATCAATGCAGGATGGGCTTACTGTCAAAGGCAAAGGAAAAATTGCATTACTGACAAAGATAAGGGAGACTGAAGTGACCATTTCTGACTTATTAGTCGTCATCAGCCAGCCATACCCCACCCCCAGGTCTTAGGGCACCCGGGGCTCGACCTCGTGGCCTGTTGATTAGAAGTCTAATGCTCTAACCCACTGCGCCACGAGCTCACTGTCTTGTCGGTTTCGCTCGGGAATATTAAAAATAGTAATGGGTGATCACCGAACTTATTACAGGACCTTCTTGTTCCGATGTGCCTTGGAACAGACTTATTGGCCGTCATCAATCAGCCATACCCAATTCCAGGTGGTGCGTCACCCGAGGCTCGAACCCACGTTCTGTTGGTTGGAATTTGTCCCCTAAACGGGCCACGTTGTATGATGCGCTGGAACAACACGGAAGCCAAATCAGGGTGTGGTATGTGTTACTTGTGTTGCGATCCCATAAAAAATGCCGAACACGAGCACGTGTAGGAGCTGGCTCATATCGCACCACCTTTTTTGTCATTTATGGCTCGCTCTGGGATATGATTCATCTGCGCTCAACCCCGCCTCCGGTCTTCTGGACTCGCTTACTTAGATACAAGCTTGACATTGTGGATTTTGCTTCTTTTGAGCAATGGAACGATGGCTTCAGTGAGGGCGTGATCCATACTCCTAGTTCTTTCTGAGCCTCTACCTCTGGTAGCGGTGTGTGGTCCAGATAGTAAATTCTCTGGTGTCCGGAGCTGGTTCTGCCGATTCGTAGAATATTGCACTTGGTAGCATTGAATGGGAGGAGCCAGTTGTGCAACCATTCCTCGAGTCGATGCAAATTCGCCTGTAGATTTACTTCATAAGCTTCGTTGTGGATGACCTTCCAAAGCTTTATATCGTCAGCAAACATGGTGGTGTCACAGTCCAACCTCGTTACGCAGTCATAAATATATATAACGAAGAGGATAGGGCCAAGGATGGAACCCTGAGCAATAGGAACAGCCTTACCCGCTTAAAATAAGCGGCATTACGGTAAATTTCAGGAGGGTTACGTCTGCCTATATCTTAACACTAACACTATCCTAACATAAAATTAAACTGTCATTTAGCCTTACCATTAATCTAAATCTTACATTTAACATAATAATACGCTAAACCATTAGCCTACTTATGATCCTAATCTCATCTCTGACCTTACCCTCAAACCTTAAACCTAACACTAAACTTAACCCTAACCCTCACCTTACCCTTAAACGTAATTTCATTGGAATTTAGCTCAACGCTGTATGTGTTGTGGATGGTTTCTTTTCTCGTGTCGTGTTAAGGGGGCCATAGAAGGCATCCTTACCCAACTACCCACCGGGTAGTAAAAGTAAACTGCCTTTGGGGTAGCATGCAGTTTACAAAAACATGCATCGGCAAACATTTTCAGTGTCGCTAAATTAACCAAAGCAGGTCCTCCATTAAGTTGAATTCTCTCACACGAAAGAGAACTTACCCAGAGTTATTTCTAAATCTGGTTATTCAGAATCTAAAAGGAGCGAGCCAAAAGACGAGGTTAGGGAGGAAGTTTAGAAGGGGGCTCGGTCACAAGTATAATAAATGCATTTTTTGACGTTTCGGATCCACGCTCAAACCCTTATCATGATCAAAAGCAGCAGCAGCAGCAGGAGAGGGTAGCGAACGTGTAAGGAATGTGATTAAACTCAGGGCTCCCGGTGGGGCCTCGTAGCTCAGTTGGCTAGAGCGTTGGCTGTACTAAAGCCTTCCCCTTGCTGGCGTGGGTTCGAATCCCACCGAGGCTGCCGAGTTTTTTTAGAAGTGGGCCAAATGAATGCTATATTTGGTCATTCATATTCAAAACTGACGCACACGATCTCGCCGGATGCCCTGTGACGACTCCGTACGGTCTCACACTTGGGACGCCGCAGCTGCGGCGCCGGACGTGCTCTCGTCCGTCAGCCAACTTCTTCCAACCCCTTCTCCGATAATTCTTTATAGGATAAACTATTCTCCCAACTGGCCTTCCACGTCTTCTCTTCTTATATGGAACCGGATGTGCAAATCTTAGCAGCTAGGGTCTTTCCCAAGAACTTAAGCTGTCGCGATAAGGAAACCTCTCTTAAGGCCAATAAGGCTTGTGATCATTCATAGCCGGGTGAAGAGTTGTGACAGCTGCTGGACAATCGGTCTCTTTGCTAGAATTGGACGGTCAAAAAAGGTAAAAGCATACTACAGCAAACATTCCGTTAAGAAAATCAGATGGTTTCAGAATGCCTATGGTCAGCAGAATAGTAAACTTCCAGCAAATAGCGACAGCACGTCTACTAGGAACTGCTTTTCTGCGCCCATGACTGAGTGGTGTAGCATGATTTCTGTCGTTTCCGTCACTGTAAGCAGGTACAATCGCCTCGACTACTATGTCACTCGGTACACAACCTGAACATATTTTTAATGCCCACGTGATGGAAATTGTCTCTTCTTCTGAGTATGATTTAAAGCTGTTCTCTCCTTACTTCCGTAAATTATAACCTTTAAAAGGAATATCGTTTGTCCCCGTGAAGATATGGACCAAGTTCTTCTGACCGTAAGACGGGTAAATATCTCGGTTTCTGGATAATTTTACGCCCTTGCATGAAATAAGACAGATTGACGTTCCTTCATATTTACACGCCTTGGACATCCTTTTTAAAGTAGGAATCTTTTTAATTCTTTCTGTTTTGGGAAGAAGTAGACAGTAAACTCTCCGTTAAATTTACTATGCCATAAAAAAAGTTAAGATAAATTATAAACATCAGGAACGTCATGAAATGCTGATGAACGCTGGAAAATCCGGTTTTCGAAGCACTAAGGATCTCTAAAAATTTCAAAATTATATATTCTTTGAAGTGTAACACAATCTTCCTCCTCTTTCAAATGACGTCCACTGTGACTTCCAAGTTTTGTCAATCGTCTTTCTGATATCTCCTTTTATCCGAACCTTGAGTTTTGTCCTCCAAAAAGAAAGATTTGTTTAAAAATCACCCTTGCTCAATTAGTAGGAGTCCAAAAATCTACCAAACTCAATGGTCGACATCTGAAATAAAAAAACTCTCAAAATAAAAAGATCTGTCATGTGTCGAAACACCGAACACTTGCCTGATTTAAAAAGACGGTGAAATGAATTTCGGCAGCTCCGGCGGAAAGATCTGACTCGGTGCTATTCACCGAAATTGATGCAATTCAAGAAAACTTCCCTTCACTTATATGAACAAAACAAGATCAAATGCAGGCAACAGTGTAGGCGGAGCTAAGAATACCTTGGAGATGCAGATAAACTGACCCTTTATACATTTTATTTAATTGGATACACACCAAAGAACCTGTGTTGGTGACTGATTCATTTCTCCGTTGCCAGAACAAACGACAAAATTAGTAATTTGGAGTTCATAACAGGTGCAGCGTAAAAATATCTGCGAAAACGCAACCTGTCCCAACTTCTTAAGCAGGGGAGCATATTCATAGACGTTTTCCAATTTATTCCCTAAAAAATGACTTCTACGCCCCCCTAAATATTTCACTGCTTCAGTGAGGCTGGGACTGCGCCTGAAAACTGCTAATAAGCCCGTACGTACGCTAAACTACTCACTCAAATTGTGATCATACATTGCATAAGTTAGAGCATATACTGTACTGTACTTCCAAAGCCATTCATGATGTTTAATGAACAAAGTTTATGAGTCTCAGATCTAAAAGCTTCTACTAAACAACTTCATAGATCGGAAGCAGTTCACACAGTTGGCCCTAATCTACTAATGGTACAGGATTCACAGATTCACTTACTCGTGGATATTTTTCTTAGGGCAAATCTTAAATATTTGTTAATTATTTTCATTTTTTGACGGAATAAATTTTAGTTGTAAAAACTGATTAACTAATTGTAAAATATTTACATTAAATGTGCGTGCCTGAGTATAGGATAACCGGATTCATTTCCACGCAAACTCTTGGGCGATAGGTATAATGTATAAGATGAGGCTTGTGCGGAAAAACCTGCGTCGGGTTAATCAGCATTCACATAGGGTATGCCACAAACATGGGTCTTTAAAAGTCGTTTGAGTCTGGTTGGGTTTCACGTGATCTTCCCTGCCCTCTATCAATACTGTTTGAAACCCAGAGAGAACGGACCGCTGTACGCATACGAAATACGTCCAAAAAACTTTGGAGATGGACGTCTAGGCTGACTTATGTTTAAAGGGAAGCAGATGATGCGATAATTATGTATGATACAGTTTCCGTTAATCCGGAATTTTGAAACGCAATGGGCAGAAGATTTGCGTTTTTCTCAAAATCTTGATATATATATATATATATTGGGCCACTCTTTTGTGCATTTGCAACCTAAGAATGAGGCATTTGAGTGAACAAATATGGGGGAAAAACGCTCCACTATAAAGGGAAAGGTGGGTTCTTAATTTTCAGCAGTAAAATTTATCACTTATTATTTTCAGGAAAGTCAAAAACCGGTCAAACGTCCACATTTTTACCTTGGCATAACCTTGGAAACAAGGAAAATGTGCATATATTCGTCAGCTTAAAACCTAATCTCAGCGATTATTGCTGAGTGACCTTGTTAAAGAAAGTTTTCCTAATTGTTTGTGGAAGTTCGTTTTTCTCTGCAACGAGTTTTCATTTTGTGGTGAAACTACAAAGATGACGCATTAGAAAGAATAACCAAAAACTCTTTACTTCGGTAGATACTTTTAAACAATATCTTATTTTTAAGGTTTTGATAAACACATAGAACGGAATATAAATTTATGGCGAATCACTCGAAAACCCTGAAAATCATAAATTATTTAGCGGTGTAATCGAATATCAAAAATATAAATAAAGAATTTTGTCGAAAGGAAATTTCTTCTATTATCCAAAAATTGTATGTTTGCGAATTTATTTGAAAATTCTATGTAAATTTGTTGGTCACAAATACAGAAATTTTGGAAGTTTTCGTTGTGTCGCCTTTTTTTAAAATTTTGATCTTTGTAGCCGGATCAATATTTATGTAAATATATCCTATGAGTTTTTAATTCACATAGGTTTGTTCCTTATTATTTTAATGCTTTCGATCCTGCGTGGGTGCTGATTCGCAACTTATTATCAATTATTCGAAAGTTTCGGCAGTTTTCATGTGAGAGCAACCGAGGTGTTAAACGGACGAACATTTTCAAGGAACGCATTGAATAAGGAGCATTTATCGCAACTTCTGAAAGGTTTACTCTTTTTACTTATCTACTTGATGTGTAAAGTAGATTGTAATATGTAGTTTTATTTGCAGAACAACTCTCAAAAATCAACAAACTATGGTCAACGATAATATGCGTTGACGGCCTCAGTTACACAGGATATCAAGGGTTTCACTGCTTCCCCATCTTTATTTTTTGATCATTGTGATACGCATGCTTCAGCCTAAGAGCAGAAGCTGTTACTTTGTTGTCTACCGAACCGGCTTCAAAAACGTACTTTACTTGTCTTTTGTGGGGGGTAAAAATTCTAAATATTTACAGACCGGAAGGCAGATCTCTAAGATATAGCAGATTCTGGGAGATAACATGACGCACCGAGAAATTGCTTCATTAGTTCACTCCACCCATTAACAGTAAAGTGTTCCATGGAGGACATAATTATAGGGAATAAATCCTGTTTAATGCAGTATTTTCGAAATATTAAGACGCAGGGTGAACTAGGGTCTAATTCTATTCGTCCGTGACTAACTTCAAAGTAACTCTCACTGCATGCGTGTTTTATCTTGGAGGGCGTTTTAAGATCATGTTGCGAGAAAGGGTGGGCGCTCGGATAATTAGATATACGTCAAAGCGAGTGCCGTTCTTTGAAGCGACAGAAGAAGAAGAAGAAGAAGAAGAAGAAGAAGAAGAAGAAGAAGAAGAAGAAGAAGAAGAAGAAGAAGAAGAAGAAGAAGAAGAAGAAGAAGAAGAAGAAGAAGAAGAAGAAGAAGAACAAGAACAAGAACAAGAAGAAGAAGAAAAAGAAGAAGAAGAAGAAGAATAAGAAGAAGAAGAAAGAAGAAGAAGAAGAAGAAGAAGAAGAAGAAGAAGAAGAAGAAGAAGAAGAAGAAGAAGAAGAAGAAGAAGAAGAAGAAGAAGAAGAAGAAGAAGAAGAAGAAGAAGAAGAAGAAGAAGAAGAAAAGAAGAAAGAAAGAAGAAGAAGAAGAAGAAGATAGATAAGAAGAAGTAATAGAAGAAGAAGATAATAATAAGATAATAGAAGAAGAAGAAGATAGATAATAGATAATAATAAAGAAGAAGAAGAAGAAGAAGAAGAAGAAGAAGAAGAAGAAGAAGAAGAAGAAGAAGAAGAAGAAGAAGAAGGATCCTGTGCCAAAGATACGGGATATAGTTCAAATCTCTTGAAACAAAATGAGTCTGTTTTTCATCAAAAGGGTTGTTCATATATCAAGTTGCCAAACTTAGAGCCGGGAACAAACTCTGATTGGACAGCAGTTTGAGTAAAAGGCGGTGTTTTATACTCTTAGCACTAACCTTCTACCGGTTTTCAAGTGAGGTTTTATTAATTGTTATTGACTATTCATGGAAATATTTTTGATTTCAGATCTCATTTTTAAATGCTTCATTTAAACTAAGGCATGAACAGAAATACTGACCATGACCTCGGACCACACGAATAAAATAACGTAAAGAGACATCAGAAAAACTGTCTACCTGGCATCAAAATGCCTTTCCAGAAATCGAACCTATTGCTATCGCAAGGCCGCTACCTATTCGCATACCCAAAAACGGGGGTAGACGCACATTTTGAAGTAAAAACCCTCGTCAGTTGTCATACAATTTCAGGAGACGTACACTCGGATGTTTTTGCATGGACAACTCTTCTCCACGCAGACCTTCAGAGTCAAGTCATGCGCGTTCGTAGAATACTGTTAAAACATCACATTTGACTGAAGCAGTTTATATAAACACAATGGGTGCAATAGGTGAACTGCTTTAATCGAAAAAACGGAAATCAAGTGATGACAGGGTTCACTGACAGTTTTATCCTACTTGCCCTGGGAATAAAACCTAAAAAATCAGGCTTCAGATAGCGTAAATCATGGAAAGTATTATAGACAACTAAACAGGGTTTAGGGCCGGTCAGCCACGTCTCATGGTCAAGACGGGATGGCCTGCAGTTTGGAGTCGGATAATTTAATCATTGGACTACTGAATTAAGTAGTCTGCCACTTTGGCTCCGGACTCGCACGTTATCGGTCGTCGTCAGGACTACTCAAAACCGTATGAGCGTGACGGTAGCCACTGTGTCACTCACCGTCAACCAGTCATTCCGAGTCATCTATAAAGTGCCGTCTGGGTACTGCGACAGCGCATACTTGCGACGGCAGAAATAGTGGCTATACTGATAGCCAACTCAATGGATTTGGGGCGTCTCCGGATGAGTAGCATGTTTTGCGCACTCCTGACCTCGACAACTCAACAGTGCAACTAAACTTCAGACATAAGAGGTAACTGTAAATGGTTCCCTTATCCGTTCTAACTGCTAGGCAGATAGGCCGTACGCGTTGTAGTTTAGAAGGGAGGCGAATCGGAGGTCGAAAGGGATTTTTAACCAGATGAGGACACCACGATCACCGCCAGATCACCGTGTTGGGGTCATGGCTATCGAAAGGCGGTGAATAGTTCCTTTGAAGGCTACTATTAATTGCGCTGCAGGCAGTAAGCCATCAGTTAGTACCTCTGAAGCTACGATATTTTTCTTGAGTATTTTGTGTTCAGCGGAACTTTCACCGAGCATACTAGTTTTCGATTATTCCGGTTTTTCAGTTTGCTGAAATTCAGCGGCGGACTAGCGTTTGAAAGGTTAGAAATCGCCTTTAAAGTGTCCATCAAGGCCCGTATCAAACCAAAACAATGGTATGCAGGTTGGCGCTTGTGAGATTTGCTTGTTTTGTGAGGCCTTTTAAGGCGTAAAATTGAGCAACTGCTGCCTTCTATGCATCATCAGTCAATCGCAGTCGGTTAGGTTGATAGGGCAGATCCTAGCCGCTACGACCTTTTGTTCTGGTTCCGGGGAGGGAGAGAAGAATTAGGACGCCAATTGGGAGGATAGTTTATTTTGTACAGAACTATCGCAGAGGGTTGGCGGTAGTTGGCTGCCGGACGAGGGCCCGTTCAGCCGCCGCGTCTGCGAAGGCCCCTGTGTGTGAAAGGCCGTGCGGTCATCAAGGGGCGTCCAGCGCGGTCAGGTGTGAGTCAGCCTGGAAGATGATTGGCTGGTGTGGACAGCCAGGAGCGCCAAGGGCCAGACTGCCACTGGTGCGCACGGGCATGCAGACGCGAGAAGTTCATCGTTAGCACGACATTAGGCCACTACAAGTCCTTCGAACTTTCTCTTTACCGAGAATCCGCTATTTCGAGGTCAAATCCCAGTTATTTCAGATCCGTCAAGGGCTACGGATACAAAAGGCTAGGCATGATCTGGCTATTTTCTTCTCTGTGATAAATAAGGGTCGATTGTACGCTCACCTTACCCCGACCGGATACAGAAATACGAATGCCCCCACTTAATGCAGGTGGCCTTGTGTTTAAGTCCAGGACGGGTAAAAGTTTCCACGTCTTACTTCTACCACTAACCCATACTTAACCTACCATTAACCCTGGCTCTTATTTCCCTGGAATTTAGTTCAAAACCATCTGATTTATAGGCAATTACTGTGCCCGTGTCCGGCCGGGGAACGGTTTAAGGGATCCCTACTTAAATTTATACCGAACACACCAATTGTAATATGGGCACGCAATCGCGTCAGTACAAACTTCTTTGGTAATAGCTGTGCAGCCAGCAGCAGGAGCAGCAGTACCCAACCTTATGCCCTAAGTGCCGTTGCACCCTACTAAGCCGCAAGCCGTGCGGCTTCACCACTTACTTATTCATGGCCTGAATGCTCTGATTAGGATAACTGCCGTTAAGACTGTTTATATGACCCTGCCACGTGCTAGAATGGAAAAGTTTTGGTTGTAAATACCTACGTAAGTACAAAACGGGCATGGACAGATAAAAGACTGAATACTCTTCGCATTTTCATAATCTGTTGCAAGCAAAGTCCCTCGGTGGATAAGAGGACTCTGACAGACTTAGGTATCCAGCAAATGGTTGCTTGGGAAATAGTGCTCATGGATATTTTGACCATTGCTTTCTACGAGGTTCACCGTAGGCATCACAGCAGAGTTGTGCAGGGACGGTAACCTACGCTGGATTTTAGTGAGAGGGTACTTCACTGCATCTACCTCACTCTCTGTTCCACTGCCCTAGCTGGGCCAGGTGTCAAGACTGGCATGGACAACTACCCCCCACCTGCTACCTCCACCCTCACCACCACCCCCAGTACCAGCGATGGGGACTCAGTACTAACCTGTCCTCATTGCGATCGCACATTCACCTCACACACCGGCCTGGTCGGTCAGTTGCAAATATATCGTACAGAGACTGACGAACTAGTGCCTGGAGTACCAACACACAGCAGAGACCGCCAATGCCCTCACTGCCGACGTGTATTCACTCATCGCATGGGCAAGGTCACATGCGGAATCCACCACGACGCCAGCACATCTTGCGCAACCATCAACACTTCACATATTCCTCCCATGAGCTCGAATACCAGCACAAGCAGCAAATATCCCCCCCCCCGGCCCCAGACTCAGCCCCTCCCGACCTTATTGTCGCCGCATATTCACATAACGCATCGGCCTGATCGGACACTTGCGAATCCATGGCACATTGACCGGTGAACCAGTGCCAGGGGCATCAACATACACACGCCGCACCCGACTCAGGCTGCGTTGGCTCATTTTGAACGTGACCTTTGGCTAGCTCACACATGTGAGATGTGATCCTTAGAACCCCCTGTTGTGTTAAATACTGGTGCTTGTGTAGCGGGGTCAGATCGTGTACGTAGTACGCGTAGATGAGGTCCCCAGCAGCTGCGCCCACTTCCGCATCAGACAACTGACCGGCTTCGACGGTAGTCTGATGGTGAGTGGGGAGAGAGAGAGAGAGAGAGAGAGAGAGAGAGAGAGAGAGAGGAGAGAGAGAGAGAGAGAGAGAGATCGACAGCTGAGCGCATTTTTCTCACTTTAAACAATCTGACGCGCTTGAAACTATCATGATGCGCTAAAATCCGTGGCTTGGAAGGTTACCAACTGACGGGATAACTCGGAACACGTGTTCAGCCCAATGTGAGTTTTGTGTGGAATGGCTGTTTGGCGGACTAAGTGTCAGACTGCAATGGTTCCTATTTACTGTGGCCTTTATGGCACTCCCACGCCGTGGGCACCTAGCCAGGTGTGGTGGCACGCCCAGGGGTGGCTTCGGCCGCGCCAGGCACTTGCGTCTTCTCCAGCCTCCGGTATTCTCGGCTCTGTCATGAAACCAGGCTCAGGTGGGGAAGGATGACAGAGTGCGGTAGATGCAGCGAAAGGGTACTATCACTTTAAACTAAATCACGCCCAAATCAACATCCCTGCACCACCCTTCTGTGGAGCATGCGGTGGAAATCGTCAGACTACGACGGTCGAACTGTCGTGTGTTTGTGTGTGGTAGGGTTAGAATACAGGAATATTTGAGTGCCCTGGAATTATGCGCTGGCTCACCTTTTTTACTTGGTCGTTGCGTTCCTATTTAGGGAGACATAAAATTAACAGTTGTAACGACTTGTAGTTTATGAGGATTTTGGCAGATTTAACTAATTAATTTGACCCACTTGTGAAACACTTGGAGGCCTCGGTGGGATTTGAACCCACGCCATCAAGGGGAAGGCTTTAGTACAGCCAACGCTCTAGCCAACTGAGCTACGATGCCCCCACCGGGAGCCGGCGTTGCGTGGGTTCGAATCCCACCGAGGCCACCGAGTTTTTGACAATAGGGTCAAATAACTTGTAGTTTGTCAGTCGTAACAAATACCTAAGGCTCTGGTGGACATTTGGATGGTTTAAGGCACAGTTTGCATTTAACTCTAGGGCATCCTTAGAGAGCAGTGCCACTCCACTGATTCCTAGATCTCAATGGGTGTTGCTGGCAAAGGAATGGCCATTTCTATCTTACTAGCCGTCACCAGCCAGCGATATCCTAATCTCATGTTTCGTCTTCCATCCCGGAGGTCGCAGGGGATTATCTCCAACACTTTTGCCAGCTAAAGTTGCCAGGTTCTACCCAATATGAATCATATATGTTTTTGATTGGTTTTTAGTTTTTTGTACCATTCAGATGTCTAAGCATACTGTTCAAGCGAACCATCAGTGAATTCGAATCCAGTCTTATTACTACGGCTTCCACAATCCTTTAAATTGTCCTTGTTAAAACAAATAAACTCGCTGAAGCATTGGTGAAGCACGGGATAGCCTACATACAATGCTAGACGGCACCCAAAACCCATGTTAATTCTTAACGGAATATATCGACCAGTTTAGCTGTCTTTTCAAAAAACTGGAACAAAGAGGGTTCACGGGGTGCAGTCCGACAAAGAGATGTTCAAAAATGCACAGCCTCCAGCAGCCTCAATCATGATTTCAGTAAACGCTCTGACCGGGAACCGACTGATTGATTTCTAACGACACGGAGAGACAAAGACAGAGGTTGTTTTGGTCTTATGTTATCTTTAACTTACCATATACGCATCAGCACCTACGTCCAGGCAAAAACGAGAGTTGAGAGGAAGGAGTCACAATCACCGAAGCAAAATTTTTACTGGTTTGATGTTCGGATTTACACCTGAATCCAGCATCAGGGACACCAATAGGTTAGCGTACACTTTGTGTACATTTTGCAGGAAACGTTTGAAGCCATTTGCCGCGTCTGCGGCATTTTTGAGAAAGACAAATGCACTGGAACAGCTGTGAGACCACCCTGGACTCGGATAGACGAACACACAGCAGTAATAAAGAGAAATTATGCCAACTCCTTACGCCAACTCATTTGAAGGGATACGGCCGCACATTAAATTTTAAGATGTCAAGTGAGCATGACTGAATTCAATCATGATTTTCTTGTCCAGAGTCTATTAAAAAGATTCATGTCATCCTGACTCCATATTTTATGGTTTGACCTTGCTTGGGTTCCGTTCAGTTTTATTAAGGGAAATGTAGACAACGCCTTTGAGCTCCCTATTGAGTTCAATGACATTGCAAATAAAAAAAGGCTGACACATAATGGACGTTGAACAAAGGGTTGTCTCCCCGTCACTCTACAGGGCATCGGACGAAACAATTATAAAATAATATTACTCAAAAATAGAGAATAGGTTTCAGGAAATGTGTTAGTTTCTGATGTTGTGGTGGTACATATTTGTGTACTGTTCAAACTTCCTCTTAAAAGTGTCAACGGATGGGGACATGCTGATGTCCACAGGCAGAGCATTCTAGGCCTTAATAACTCTGCAGGAGAAGATGAACCTTCTTGCGTCCAGTCTTGCGCCAGTCACACGTAGTTTGGTAGGATGTCCTCTCAAAGTAGTGGTAGTGACGAGCTCAAAGAAGTCGCCAGGTGCAAGGCAACAATCCTGACCCCGCAGCATGCGAAAGGCTTGTTTAGGTCTCCGCGTAGCTGTCTATAGTCCAGAGGAAATAGATCAAGATTGGACGATCGTTTCTCGTAAGGCAGGCAGCTTCCACCTCGAACAAGCTTGGTTGCACGTCTTTGGACCTTCTCAAGGGTATTGTGGGATTTGACAGACCAAGGTCTCCAGGTTTGTATGATAAATTCCAATTGTGGTCGCACGAGCATCCCGAAGACCTTATTAAAGCACTCTTTGTCGAACTTTGCAAACGATCGCTTACTTAGATACAAGCTTGACATTGTGGATTTTGCTTCTTTTGAGCAATGGAACGATGGCTTCAGTGAGGGCGTGATCCATACTCCTAGTTCTTTCTGAGCCTCTACCTCTGGTAGCGGTGTGTGGTCCAGATAGTAAATTCTCTGGTTGTGGATGACCTTCCAAAGCTTTATATCGTCAGCAAACATGGTGGTGTCACAGTTCAACCTCGTTACGCAGTCATAAATGTATATAACGAAGAGGATAGGGCCAAGGATGGAACCCTGAGGAATCCAAATCTCAACTGCCACCTCCGCCGATTGTCGATCGCAAAGACGGACAATATGAGATCGCTCAATCAAGAAGTTTTCGATCCACTTCAAAAGCTTGCCCATCACCCCAATACGGTTGAGTTTGTATAGGAGACGCTGGTGAAGCACGCTATGAAAGGCCTTCTTGAAATCATGTAGACTGCGTGCACAACATTTCCTTCATCGACCGCTCGGGTCCATCGTCTCAGACAGTAGAGCAAATTGGTTAAACAGGACCTTCCTCTGCGGAATCCGTGCTGCGTGTCAGAGAGAAGATGATGCCGCTCCAGAAACTGCATCAGTTCACGTTTGATGATTCGCTCCATAATCTTGCAACATATGGAGGTGAGATTTACCGGCCGGTAGTTACTTGCGGAAGCCCAGCTGCCACTTTTATGTATCGGGGAAAGCCACGCAGTCTTCCAATCGGATGGCAATCTGCCTGCGGTGAGGCAGACTCGGAAGAGTCAACACAGAGGTTCTGCCAACTCTACGGCTGACTCCTTCAACAACTTTACCGGTATTACATCAGGACCTGGCGATTTGTTTTTTTCCAGCTTCAGTAGCTCCTGCAGAACAATAGGTTCTGTGATGACCACTGAGTTAATTGTTGGGATCTCTTCCACACTATAGTTATCAGCGATTAGATTGGTTTCTCTCGTAAAAGCCGACTAAAGAACTCAGATAGATGCTCAGCCTTTTTCCTCGACCTTGCAAAGTTTGACACCCTCATCCGTTTTTAACAAAGGGATGTGGTCTTTATTTCGATTGCACTGCCTAATTTAGTTGTAGGAGAGCTTCGAGTTTTCTGCTGCACGGTTTATCAAGTTACTCTCAAAACTTTGGCGGGCTTTATAAACCAGACCTTTTACCCTGCTCCTCTGCGTCTTGTACTTCGTCAGCGATTCAATGATCTTTTCCCTTAGATAAGTTTGCCTCAGCTTTCACTTGCGGTTTACTTCCCTCTTCAGTGTGGTCGTTAGCCACTGGGGCCTGTTGGTGACCTTTTTTCGAATGAGGACATTATTTGGTGATAAGTCCCTGTAATACGGCCTTAATTTCCAACCAATCCTCGAGAATACACCCGGTGAATGTTTCATTCCAATCTAAACGGCATACATCAATTTTCATTTGGGTAAAATCTCCACGCCATATGTTGCATTTAACTGTGATGCTTCGATCGGGAACAGAGTAGAGTGATTGTTCTCCCTGTGGGACTACGTGATCACTTTTGCCCGATGTGGGTAGACAGTTCACAACATCTACGCTGTCAGGCACT
The DNA here is from genome assembly GCA_017591395.1 of Schistocephalus solidus. NCBI lineage: Eukaryota > Metazoa > Platyhelminthes > Cestoda > Diphyllobothriidea > Diphyllobothriidae > Schistocephalus > Schistocephalus solidus. The sequence goes on from WEDG01003045.1 coordinate 49,821, forward strand.
TTTGTCAATACAAGGTCCAAACAATTAGCTTGTTGCCCCTCGCGTATTCTGGTTGGAGACAGGACGTGTTGAGTTAGGAAGCGTTTGTGTATTGCTTTATAGGAGGCAGCGATCGAAGTTTAATCCAGAGCCTGGTGCCGAGCTCAGATTCCAATCAATATTTGGAGCGTTAAAATCACCCATAATCATGACGTCGGATCGACAAGCAAACGCTTCTAAATCATCTATCAGACAACTGTCTGACTGCGGATCGTTTCTCGGTGATCGGTAGACCGTTAGGATCTCAAGTGCTTGGGAACCCGGCGTTCTGATGGTGAGCCAGATGACTTCAGTTTCGCATGCGAGCTTTTCCGTTTTTTCTGACACGAGCAGGCCATATCTGACATAAGTCAGCACACCCCCACCTTGACGTCCTGCTCTATACTTTCTGAATAACTAAAAACCGGGGAGAGCAACTTCACGATCGTCCACCTTCGCAGTCAGCCACGTTTCAGTTATGGAGATTATATCTGGTGAAGTTTGCCACACGTATATCTTAAGCTCATCTAATTTAGAGAGTAGGCTTTGGACATTGGTATACATACATTCTAGTTTATTTGTGTGTTGCAAGCCGGCTATGTCGCCGCAGCTGGACCGACATACGCACAGGATGTGTCCATATTCAAGAGACTTTGCATGTTTCCGCAATAGAATTTGATTTTGTGTACATTTTGGCATCGCCTTAATTGCCCGACCGTGAGACTTTTGTCAGAATGACGGGCGTCCTCCACAGAAGTGGTTTTTGTACTCAAACACTCACTCCATTCCTTATTATCAGTCCTTTTCTCTCCCTGTTCTTTTAAGTTCTCCAATTCCGCTTTTAGCACCCTCCATTTCATTCTCTCTGGTACAGAGTAGTCCAGTTGAAAAAAATACCTCTGTGACCGGGGACTTCCCCTGCTGTTCGCTCAGTTAGAAGGTTCTCTGAAGTTTGTTTTCCAAAATTACCTTTAAAGGCCTTGAGTTATTTCTTTGAGAGATTGCGTCATCTTTACTATTGAGTCAGAAAAGTTGAAAAACCCTAATTTTTTCATCCTCGCTTATTAGAGCAATTAGCCATGTGGTGAGCCCGCGGACAATCACTGTTTTCAGCTTATGTAAGCCAAATAACCGAGTCATTATTACACCCATCACCGACATGAATGATAGACTGTAGTTGTCAGTGATCTCATTTATTCGTCTGAATTGCTGTTTTAAATCCCTGTGGTTGAAATAGAATCTTCGCTAGACTAAAAAAGCGCAAATTCGGGCATGAAAAGAACATCCATGGTCGCCCTGCTTTTTTTCACGAATAACCAAACGCCTGCTGCCTCGCTTGTTATTCTGCATGAATATTGCTTTGGTTGTGCTTGCAATGTTATGTATCCAAAAGAGCGGCACGAAAGTCACCAGCGCCCCGGACCAACACCGCCAATGCCCAGGCCCTGCCAACGTGCCCGCGCTGTCAACGCATCTTCCGCGCGCGAATCGGCCTGGTTGGACATCTTCGGACGCAATGCACAAACAATCCGACAATTCCAATTTCTACGTCAAATTCTGCTAACCCTCCTTCTGACTCCCCTACCCTCACTCCTGTCATCAATTCCATTGCTCCCCACCATCACAGAAACCACATCCATCTACTCATCGCCTGTTACCCCTACCACCGCAACCACCACCGCCTTCACTACCACCACCACCACCATCAGCGATGGGGAATCTCTCCTAAGCTGTACTCAATGCGACCGCACATTCACCTCACGAATCGGCCTGGTCGGTCACTTGCGAATACATCGTACAGAGACCGGTGAGCCAGTGCCTGGAGCACCATCACACAGCAGAGGTCGTCGCCTCCACTGCCCTCACTGTCCTCGCGCATTCACTCATCGCATAGGCCTATTCGGTCACATGCGCATCCATAACAGCGGAATTAACCACAATGCCGACAACACCGATACACCATGCACACCCTCCGCTCCTGCCATTCTTAGTGCCCCTGCCACCCCCACTACCAGCAATGACATCCTCCCAGCCTCTACCGATTTCTCCTGCCCACACTGAACCCGCAACTTCAACTCACGCATCGGCCTGGTCGGTCACCTGCGAATCCATCGCATGGAGGCTGGTGAACCAGTGCCTGGGGCTCCGACATACAGTCGACGTGCCCGCCTTCACTGCCCTAACTGCTTTCGCACATTTACACACCGCATGGGCCTATTAGGACACATGCGCCTCCATGACAACCTCCGGTAAACCACCGTAGGCTAACCTACATCAGCGCACACTACCTACACCAATGCATCGACAACACCCTCACAATCACCATTTACCACAGTATATCACGGTTTCCTAGAAACCGTGGCTGGGAAGTCTGCCAATCTAACGCTTCCACCAGACCACGCCGTCGGCTCAGTGTATGTGCTGTGTGTGTCGAGTGGCTGTCGAGTGGACTGGGAGTCAGACGGCGATGGCTGCTCCATATCCCCTGAGTTTGTGAATCCTGGTGTGTGCGTTATGGGGGCCAGGTCGTGCTGTGGCGCGCGAAGACGGGTACGCCGATCCGTCAGCCAATGCGCCCACTCCCACATCAGGCAACTGACCGGCTCGGACAGTAGTCTGACTGTGGGGGTGGGGGAGAGAGTGAGGTCGACAGCTCAGCGCATATTCCTCACTATAAACAATCTGACGCGCTTGAAACTATCACGGTGCGCTAAAAGCCGTGGCTTGGAAGGTTGCCAACTGACGGGATAACTCGGACCGCGTGGTCAGCCCAATGTGTGTTTTTGTGTGGAGTGGCTGACTGGCGGACTGAGAGTCAGGCTGCAATGGCTCCTTCTTAATGGGGTCTTTATGGCACCCCCACTCTGTGGGATCCGAGCCAGGTGTGGTGGCACGCCCAGGGGCACATCCGGCCGCACCAGCCACCTGCGCCCTCTCCCATCTCCGGTCTTCTTGATTGTGTCATGAGACCGGGCTCAGGTTGGGGAGGAGAAGAGAGTGCGGTAACGTTGAGTGCCGCGGTTGGAAGGTTGCCAACTGACAATAACACTCAGACCTCGCAGTTAGTCCAATGTGTGTTTGTGTGGAGTGGCTGACTGGTGGTCTGAGAGTCAGGCTGCGATGGCTCCTTCTTAACGTGACCTCTGGCTATCTCACACATGTGAGATGTAAGCCGTTCAACCCCCTGTTCTGTGAAATCCTGGTGCTTGTGTTTGGGGGGCCAGGTCGTGTACGTAGTACACGTAGACGAGTCACCAGCAGCTGCGCCGCTTCCGCATCAGACAACTGACCGGCTCGGACAGTGGTCTGATTGTGGGAGTGGGGGAGAGAGTGAGGTCGAGAGCTCAGCGTATTTTCCTCACTATAAACAATCTGACGCGCTTGAAACTATCACGGTGCGCTAAAAGCCGTGGCTTGGAAGGTTGCCAACTGATGGGATAACTCGGACCGCGTGGTCAGCCCAATGTGTGTTTTGTGTGGAGTGGCTGACTGGCGGACTGAGAGTCAGGCTGCAATGGCTCCTTCTTAATGTGGCCTTTATGGCACTCCCACTCCGTAGGATCCGAGCCAGGTGTGGTGGCACGCCCAGGGGCGGCTCCGGCCGCGCCAGCCACCTGCGCCCTCTCCCATCTCCGGTCTTCTTGACTCTGTCTTGACACCGGGCTCAGGTGGGGGAGGAGGAGAGATTGCGGTAGCTGCAGCGCAAGGCTACTATCACTTAAAACTAATTCACGCGCAAGTCACCGTCCCTGCACCACCTGGTGTGGAGCATACGGTGGACCTCGTCGAAATCGACGGTCGAACTGCCGTGTGTATGTATCCAAAACAGAAAGCCGGTTGTTGACAGGACGTGTACTGAGAACGGGAGACAGCAAAGGTGAGGATTCTGGGTGACGCGAAGGCGGGTTTAATGGCAGGGGGAATGCCGTATAGGCTGACGGGTGGCCAATCAGAAAAAAGTTGTTCTGAACGTGCGCACATGACCTTTAATGTTGTATCTTCGCACACAGTTGGCGTGGTGTCTATACAGTGTGGGTAGTATACACTGCATTCCTCTACCCTAAAGTAGACAGCATCTGGAAGGGGGAGTAAACAGTGAAGACAGTAAAGGATATTTAGTAAATGTTCTGCTAGATTTCGTCTTGAAAACGTTGGACGGGTTTGCGGGTTCGACTTCTGAGCCACTTTGCGGAGTCAGTGGTTCCTCTGCCCCTACGTTGGTACTTGGCTTTCTGACAGGCCAAACATGAACACGTCCATTGGCGGATATCGGTGTTCATGCTGGGCCAGACAAAAGGCTCGCTAACGAGGTGCTAGGTAGCCCGGATGCCAGTATGAGCACGATTGTGCTACGCGGTAAAAACCTATCGTGTCATATCGCTTTGTATTACAGGTCGAGAGGAACCGCGCGATACTTAACACAAGATGGTATCAGAGGTGGTGGACAGAGGAATGGCCTTGATCTGAAGACTAGTATGTTCAAGGTATTCGGTAAAATTCGGCTGGTGCTGCAGTTCCGCCATGCGCCCCAAGTCAATGGAGAGGTGGGCAATGGCATTTATTCCAGATCAAGACAGTCAGCGACTTGATAAGAAAGGCCATTAAACATGGAATATCTGTAGTTTACTGAGAAATGAAACCGAGATGGTGGGCCTCTCGGGGCGAATACTTGTTAGAGGGAGTAGAGAAGGCCAAGGTAAGAGGTTTTCGGTCAGTATAAATACAAAATCTCTGCCTTCCCCATAGTTATGAAAATGTTTAATGGTTAACTAAATAGCAAGGAGTTCCCTACCAAAAATACTATAATAAGTTTGGGAGGGTATCAGTTTGGCAGAGTAGAAGGCCAAGGTTCAGATGCCCGTGGATATCTGCTGCCGAAAGGCTGCACCTATGGCGCAATTGGAGGAGTTGTAGTGGCCCGGCTCCGCGCGCATGTTGCAATGCTGAACGTCTCACGACTACATGCACTTGCGCACCAGTGGCTGTCTGATGCTCGCCAATCACACTCAAGGTTGATTTACGCGTGACCTCGCCATTGTCGGACGCTGCTCTCGCGGTCCGGATGTGTCCTCGTTCGGTTGCCAATAGTTCCCGTTTTCCGTTTTCCAACCTTCTTCGACGGTTGTGTACAGAATATACTATCATCCCATTTGGCGTTCCACTTTTCTCTCCTTCTAGTAAACTGGGCCTGAAGGTCGTAGTGGCTAGGGCCTCCCTAAGCTGCTGCGATAGCGTCAGCGACAATGGAGAGCGGAGCATCAGTTGGAAGGGTGCGAAAGAGCAGTTGTATCCGCAAGGGTGTCTTTGACACGTTGGAAGACGTCCACAGCTGCGTCGGGAAAAGGAGACTCACGGTCGCATCCATCTTGGAGATTTTTGAGATCTAACATCGATTGAGCGCAGGGAGAGATAAAATATCGTCAAAAATTGACGAGGCTTATAAAACGGCGCAGTTGTCGGAAAGAAATACGAGTATAGAACTCGCGAATAGCTGAAACTTTGGCGCCTATGGGATGACACCCGAAGGCATCTACGCGGTGTCCTAGGAAGAGGAGCGAGGGAACAACAAAAACACATTTAGAGGCGTTAATGAAAGCACCAACTTGCCTCAATCGTTCGAAAATGAGACTCAGATGTTGTAGGTGCTCATGTTCACTGGAACTTACGATCAGAACATAATCTACATAAACAAAAACGAAGAGTAAGTCGCGGAGGACTTCGTTGACGAAACGCTGAAAAGTTCGAGTGGAGTTTCGGAGTCCAAAGGGCTTGTTCAAATGCATGGACTAGGAGATGAAAGAGCAAGAGTTGAATATTCACAGTACAAAATGTCGTCCAATCAATTATTTTATGGGCATTAAACTCAACCAGGAGACCGAGAAATTATAAAAATCGGCTCTGAGAATGGCAGTAAGAATGTCAGCAATAGTAAATATCCAGCGAACTGCACGTCGTAAGCCAAGCTCTAGAGTTATAGATCGTTGACCAAACGTCTTAATGGAGGTGCTATTAGCTGCTTGAAGAGAAAATAAAGAGTTAGGTGACTTATGGTCATTCGGAGTGGGTTTAATTAAACTGGTGTCAGCACCAGTGTCCACAAGGGAATTATGACAGGAGCTCCTATCGAACATACCAAGTAATCGACTTGGGGAGGATGTACCGACTAAATACCTGACAAGACGCTCAACCTGTCAACTGACTGTCAGGTCACGGATTGGCCTATTTGGACATTGCAGCATATAACGTGATGACGCAAGTCACCGTACAGAATATTGACATCTCACTGTCCGTCTCCCTCTTCTGCAAATGCCATCTAGCATCACGCTGTGCTACTTGATATACTCACCTTCCATTAACAGACACGATAATATAAGCGCAACCTGCCAGCCCGTGAAATTGAAAATTCTTCGACTGATAAATCGAGGGTTACGGAAAAACTGCTCGGCGATATCCTGGTGAGATCCTCTTGCTTGGTCGAAATGAATTCTGATCAGTTTTATTTGTTGGAACAGTGGAAGGCTTCCATTTTTGTGCTAGCTGACATTCTGCCAAAATAACACGTAGCTTCAAGCAAAACCCAAGTGATTGGTGGAAAAAAATAGTTAGACGCATTAACAACGACAGAAATGCCCTGTCTTCTGAAATTAGTTGGTTTTAAGAGTTTATGGAAGACTCTTCGTCAGTTGCATGACAGAAACGCACTCTCCTACCCATATATTCTCTGTAGATTTCATTCCCAGATGAGACAATTTGCCGGTGAAGCTGGTTATACATGCATCTACGCTCAGTAGTTTACCGATCATTTGGTGCACTTGTGTATATCAGAAATTTTTCCAACATTTTGCACGAGGAGGTAAAAGTAGTCAGCTTGTTTTTGCTGGGACAGGGGACGCGGAAGGGGAAGCGCAACCCTAGCTCCTGGGGGAGTTACCTGCACAAACTCGCCAAGTTTTGGGCTGCGTTTTTGGCTTTCAGATAATTAGATTTGGGCCCGGGTAACTGTACAGCCTGTAGACGGTTCCGGATAAGTAGAACCAGAAGGTTATCTACCCTCCATGCAGCTTACGCATTGTGACACGCCTCAGGCGGTACTCAGTCGACACCATGAAAGGCTTACTTTGCATCTGCCTGATGCACCAGCTCGCTCAACCAATTCAGATGGCTTCTTAGAACGAAGGGGAAAGGACGGAATGCATATCGACGTTGTCGGTTGTTTTTGGTTAAGGTGTAGGTTATCCATGGGGAGTATTTGCACTTCAGATATAGAAGATTAGCTGACATTCCAGACGAATTTAGAGATGAAAATATCAGGAGGTTGGAGGGGAAACGGAGGATGAAGAGAAACATAGGCCAAGAATTACGGGAAGGAGGAGTAAGAACAATTGATCTCTGGAACACAGAACATGTTTACTTGGCTCTTCATATGTGTACATGAACCCAATGTCGTGGATATAAATAGTCACACCGAAAGGTAGGATATTTACCGATTAAATTCTCCCTGAAATGGCACGCTTCTTCTGCACCATCAAAAGTGCATCCTCACCACTCATTACTTTCTATTGGTACCCTGCTCCGTTGATGTCGTAAAACTGGTTATTTCCGGCTAGCTAATTCTTTCTACTGATCGATTTGGGATGGGCGAGCCAAAAGCTCTCCGCCTGGCAATTGACGCGGTTGCTTATTCTGTGTGAAGGTTTTCGGTTCTATCAAAGTTAGCGGTCACACTGGCGAACTAAATGAGCCGAATCACCATCTAACGCCTTTTCCGTTCAATATAAACTCTAATTATGCCCGAAGAATTTTTGACCCAAGACGGTACCGGACACTTTAGACGGCTTCCAAAGTGTCCCGCCGTGGCAATGATTATTTCTGTCCGAGGAATTGGCCACGCATAGTTGTCTACTTGTAACCCCATGGGGAGCCATTGAGAAATCGGCTGACGGTCTCTGGAGAATTTGTTCCCCTCACTGTTGGACCTTAGGCAGGGGTTTCGACGCGTGGGTGGGTGTTCAGGAAAAAGACTACGATCTTCCAAAATTCGGATTATTATCCAGCCATTTTCGATACCCTCAGACGAACAAATGGTTAGGCATCCGGTTGCTAAACTTCGATCCACTTTGCCCTCTTAAATAAAATTGATATGCTCTGCTGACGACGGGCTTTTAGCTTGGGATAACAGCATCCATAAAGGTGATCTTTCGTTTTTTCCCTCCCAACGACGATCGGTACATTTGGCTGATTTACTGTTTGGAGCAATTGAAGTAGGTCGCTGTGTTCCTCCACAATTGCAAAGACAGCAGCTGTCTGTTCACCATAAAATTTAAGTCAAGCAAAGCCTTCACTTACCCAAAATTGTTATATTTTCTTATAGACCAATCAACTCGCTAGAACTAAAAAACGTCTGTCTGTGTTTCCGTAAGGCTCTACTTCGGGCGAAAACTTGATCCTTACTGTACATATTAGTGGCTTCTTGGGATCTCAATAAGCGTACATATTTGGTACTCATTTCTGCTTAGAATATCATCGACCGTTTCGTGAGCTCCCTTTGGCTACTCTCGCCTGGGGCCATTACCCACCAGGAGGTTTCAAAGAGACTACCAACTCAAAACTAATCTTTAAATAGGCATGGAAGTTGTTCGTGGACCCTCAGTATCCGGTATCCCTTGCTGGATAAGATAACGAGTCAAGCTGTTCAGACCGGCTGCCGGTGATTTTCGCGCATGGATAGGTGCGATCCGCGACATCAACGACTTCGGCTAGATCAGGCATGATCACAGATGTGCCAAGTGCGAGTTTCATTGCTTCCAATGCATTGTGAATACGTCAGACATTCGACTTAAGCGAACATGAAGACAATGTTGGGGCACGCAGAGGCTGTTCACGTGCAGCTTAATATTATCAAGGTCCGCTATCTGTAGATTCCCAGCCGTATTGCATCACCTGGACATAAGGTTATAGCATTTTTCGTGTAAGACTTCACTCGTTTTTTCAAGGGCCCACGCTGAAATGTGCTCCGCGTGGCAGATAGGCGTTGGAGTGAATTACAAGTGCAATCCCAAACCTCCTCCCTAGGCCCTCCTTATCTTCGGGATTTCCATCCTCATGTTTTGTGGATTTCGTCACCTTCTGCAATCTGTAGAGTAATTCGGGTTTTTCAAAATCACCTACACTCCTCTCAATGAGCGTGAACCCTGTATCTTTGGCCTGTAAGCAAAAAGGAAAATACACTTCCGTTTTCAACTACCGAATGGTTCTGTCAAGGTTTGAAATTAATAAAGGTGCAGGTAAAAAATAATTGCGCAAAATTGCAGGGAAACCTGAAACTTTAATAGTTACCTCAGCCAACAGACCTCCGTCGACACGGATAAAAGTACAACTCTCATTTTTCATGTATCCACTTCATGTCGCATTCGCTGGGAAGGTCTCATGTTGTTTCTGTGCTAAGGAGTGTTCACGGCAAACCCATGCTAAAGCATGTAGCAATGGTTTTCCTAACCTGGCCAAAAGCCAAAACCGAAAATACACGCTTAGACCATCTCAGCTGCCTCATATTTATAAATCAAAGGAAATTACTTCAGCAGGTGCGACCAGTTACGCAAACGCTTCGTGGACATAAGTGCTGAAAATATATGTATGCTTTCAGAACTTTCTCCTCAGAATAGCCAAATTAGATGAAAAAGCTATGACAAGAGGCAATTATAACAGTTGATAACAATCAAAGAATAATTACAAAAACTGCGATCATGTAACTTGATTAAGTTAGTGAATAGAAAGCGATGGCAAAACATGCACAACCTGGCGGGACCATGATTCAGCGCATGAGCAGATACGTAAGACTTATCGATGACAGTGGCGCTCGAGATGGAACTTTAATTAAACACTGGGATCGATCAAGCGAGCGTGATAACCGCACCATAATTTGGGAAAAAACATTTCGAGTAGGAAAGGTAACTCATACAACACTGGCAGTCTTAAAGTAGTAGACATTTGAGGAATTGCGGTTAATGTTAATATCGAAAATGTGGGTGTGTGGGGTTTAGGGGCACTAGTTAGAGGTAGCAACAAACAGATTGCATTTGGTCGCTCCATTTGTCTCGTACAGGTGGTGAATGTTCCTGTGGCCGCCTCTAAATGGAACCCAACTCTCACCTATGGCTCTTCGAAGTTGGGTTCTTCCCAGCTGCCATACCCCGGGCAACCGTCACAACCGGCAGACTAAACCAGGTGAGGGTCTTCGGTGTTGTGTGTGCCTCCACACCCGGTATGTCTGAATCCCGAACTGCCCACCTGCCCCCTCTCAAAAAGTCCTACGGTGGGGGCGACAGCAACCCCGTAGGCGGCGCAGGCTAGCACGGGTCACTCTCCCACTAAAACAAAACCGTGACCCATAGTGGAGTTCGGCAGCCGTCAGTGATCTCCCAGCAGCCCTATTTAGGGACAGCATTGCTTGCCTCCTCACGAAGAAAGGGTCTAGAAAAGGTGCCCTAAACAAAGACTGGGTCTCACGTCTTCTACAGCCGGCCGCGGCTCGCAGATCTAAAAATACGCGGTCGTTAAATTCAAATAAACAACAACACGCCCCGTCCCCATCCCCCTATCCATACCCTCCAGGCTGCTCGGGTGAGTCCACTCACACTAGCCGCCTGGAATGTTCGTTCCCATTTAGACAATCCGAGGAGCAACCGGCCGGAACGGAGAACGGCATAGTCACTCGGGAACTGGCGTGCTACAAGGTGACATTGCTGCTCTCAGTTAGACCTGATTCTCTGAGCAGGGTCAGCTGGAGGAGGTGGGTGCCGGTTACACCTTCTTCTGGAATGGCCGGCTAAAGGCAGAGCGACGCGACGCTGGTGTTTCCTTTGCCATCCGAACGACATCGTGGGACGTCTGCCCTGTCTGCCGCAGGGTATCAATGATTGCCTGATGAGCCTCCGCCTGCCTCTTCGGGGAGACAAATTGCCACCATCATCAGCACCTACGCTCCCCCAACGACGAGCTCTGATGCGGCGAAGGACAAATTCTACGAGGACCTGCACGCCCTGCTGGTGAATGTGCCGAAAGAGGACAAGTTAATTGTCCTTGGTGACTTCAACGCCCGCGTCGGGACGGACCACGCTGCCTGGGTGGGAGTGCTGGGTTTCCACGGTCTCGTTAGCTGTAACGATAACGGCCTCCTTCTTCTGCAACCGTGTGCGGAACACCGCCTACTGCTGACCAACACCTTCTTCCGCCTTCCGACGCGGGAGAAGGTCACGTGGATGCACACTCGGTCACGGCACTGGCATCTGCTGGACTATGTTCTCGTCCGGAGGAGAGATCGACAGGACGTGCTGGTAACCAAGGCGATCCGTGATGCCGATGGTTGGACAGATCACCGCCTCGTCCTCTCTCAGATGAGGCTCCGACTGGAACCCCGACGAAGCCCCCAAGGTAAGAGGCCACCATGTAAGTTAAATACTCTTTTATTAAATTTGCCTGCTCACTGTTTTGATTTCAGCAACCAAATAACCGAGAAAATGGAGGACCTGCATGCTCCAGATAGTAACGCCACCGTGGAAACACGATGGTGTCAACTGCGAATTGTCATCCAGTCCACCGACCTCAAAGTCCTCGGACGCGCACGTCATCAACACCAGGACTGGTTTGACGAAAACAACGCCGACATTAGCAACTTACTCGCAGAGAAGAATGGACTACACAAAGCCTACATGGACTTTCCGACTAACGCCCCCAAAGCAGCTTTTTTCAGATGCCGGCGCCTTGTACGGCAATGGCTGCGGGAGATGTAGGATGCCTGGATGATACGAAAGGCTGAGGAAATCCAGGGGTATGCGAACCGCAATGAAGAGAAAAACTTTTTCAAAGCCATCAAGGCCATCTATGACCCGTGTATCAAGGGGACCGCACCGCTGCTCAGCTCTGATGGCACAACACTGCTGTCAGAGAAATCGCAAATTCTGAAGCGCTGGGCCGAGCACTTCCGCAGTGTCCTCAATTGCTCATCAGCCATCTCCGATGCTGCCATTGACCGGCTCCCTCAAGTGGACACGAACAATGACCTGGACCTGCCGCCTTCCCTACCAGAAACCATCCGGGCCGTGCAGCAGATTTCCCGTGGTAAAGCACTGGGATCCGACGGAATCCCGTCGGATGTCTACAAGCATGGTGGGCCCCGGCTGATGGCAGAACTCACAACACTCTTCCAGGAGATGAGGCGCCAAGGACAAGTTCCTCCGGATTTCAAAGACGCGACAATCGTCCATCTCTACAAACGGAAGGGGAACCGGCAACTCTGTGATAATCACAGAGGCATCTCGTTGCTCAACATCGCCAGGAAGATCTTCGCCCGTATCCTTCTCAATCGTCTGAACGGTTACCTAGACTAGGGCCTGCTCCCGGAAAGCCAATGTGGCTTCCGCCGACACCGCGGAACAAAGTATATGATCTTTGCCGCCCGCCAGCTACAAGAGAAGTGTCAGGATATGCGAACTCACCTATACACTACCTTCGTGGATCTGACGAAAGCCTTTGACACGGTAAATCACGACGGACTGTGGAAAGTCATGCAGAAATTTGGTTGTCCTGAGCGGTTCACGCACATGGTGCGTCAGCTTCATGACGGGATGACGGCGCGCGTCACTGGCAAGGGGGACGGTATCCGAAGCATTCACAGTGACGAATGGAGTGAAGCAGGGCTGCGTACTGGCTCCCACCCTGTTCAGTTTCATGTTCTCGGCTATGCTGATTGACGCTTCCGTGATGAACAGCCTGGGATCCACTTTGACCAAGCTGTTTTACAGACCATCGGAAAGCAATAGTTCATGCATTATTCTCGACTAACCGCTTTATACACAGGAAGGTAAGGATAGGTTGCTAGCTCAGACCACTTCTATGTGCACTTACCCCTATAATAGTTCCTATGAAGCAGACTATGTTTTTTTCACGGGCTCGCTGCCTATTTTGAAGAATATGTGAACATCTCCCAGTATGACGGAGAAAAGGCGAAATGAGAGGCGTAAACAGACCTATTCTCGCACATATGTATGTATTGCTGATACCACACATCGTGTGAGTCCCAACGAAGTCTTCCGAGTGGTTTATGAGGTCTCACCGAGCTACTGTTAACTAATGAGATGGTGTCTAAAAAAACAGCATAAACGACTGCAATCAGATATGCGAGTCGGCCTATTAGGCACTAAAGTAGCCTGAGTAGGTCGCTCATTTACCATGCTCGAAGATCAAGTAACCCACTCATTACACACAATTTTCCTCATCTGCATCCGCACGGAAACGGCTTTTCTCAACCCTCACACCATCCACACTCATCATCGCCTGTCTTCACGAATACCCTACCTCGAATTATCTGCCATCCTTTTTGAACAGACGCCCGCTGTTCGATTTATCCTATTACCCACATGTTTCAATTAACCCCGCCACTATGAACTGGCCTGACAAGAATCTATCGCAAGCAAATCTGAAAATGTAGAGTCAAGGGATGACCAGTAGAGAGGAGAGTAGAGTAGAGAGTAGAGTGTAGAGCAGAGAGTAGAGAGTCAAGGGATGACCAGTAGGGAGTAGAGAGAGTAGAGTAGGGAGTAGAGAGAGTAAAGTAGAGTAGACAGAAGAGGGAAAAATAGAGAGTAGATACAGTAGGGTCAAGGGAAGACCAGTAGAGAGTAGAGTAGAGTAGAGAGTAGAGTGTAGAGCAGAGAGTTAAGAGAGTAGAGAGTCAAGGGATGACCAGTAGAGAGTAGTGAGAGTAGAGTAGGGATTAGAGAGAGTAGAGTAGACAGTAGAGAGAAGAATAGAGAGTAGATAGAGAAGAGTCAAGGGATGACCAGTAGAGAGTAGAGTAGAGTAGAGTATAGAGTAGAGTGTAGAGCAGAGAGTGGAGAGAGTAGAGAGTCAAGGGATGACCAGTTGAAATAACCTATTCGCTCGGAACTACATGCAGGCTTCCAGCTAAGTGATTGCAGGCTGCAGCAGCCACCGCAGGATCTGTGCGAAATATGTGCCCATAAATCGCATGTCTTGGTGGTCAGACTTTGTTGACTTCGCGGTCACAATTAGGCGCAGTTGCTGTTGCCTACGGCCAATATTACAGTGTCTGGCGTCCTTGTGCAAGGCCCGCGAACACAAGTTCATTTGCCTTCGCAGTGGGCGGCTGCAGACTCGCCGACCTGTAGCCCCTCCACAAACTTCCGCTCGGGCGTACAGGTAGTCGAGCATGTTATTTTTCATCAACACACTTGGGGGAATACTGGACGATGTCTACTCCTCTGAGTAAGTCGATAGGCCGAGATTTGACGACGATTAAATAGATAAAATAACACTGGATATGCATACGAACTAACCACCCTAAGTTGACTGCTCTACTTGGTAACTTCCTGCCATCGGTAGAGGGAGAGCTTGCAATAGAACATATCCGGTCTTTTGGTTTCACCCGAGCAGCAGTGCCAACATTAGAAGCTGATGAAGCGTCTATCGAAAGCTAACCCGGCGCTTCAAGTGTAGTTCAAAAAAAAAACCAAAAAAAGAAAGCTTACGTGAAAAGAAAACGCATTAGGTAACCCAGTTGGCTAGAGCGTTGGCTGTATTAAAGTCTTCCCCTTACTGGCGTGGGTTCGAATCCCATCGTGGCCCCCAAGTTTTGGACAATTGGGCCAAATGAATTAGTTAAATTTACCAAAATCTCCTTTTAATCTCAGACGTATAATTTTGGAGGAACTCTTGCCTGTACAGATACTGTTCGATACAATCTACTATTTACATTGACTTTCGGTTCTTTGAGATTTAGATAGGAGCTGCTGTGCGTACGCATGCGCATTTCTTGACTACTCCTCTGCCTTCAACACCATTCCATGCCATCTCCTCTTTAATAAAACATCCGCGTGTGGATCTCCCGGCAGTGTTTGTGCTCAGAACACCACAGCATAAGGACAAATTGTGCGATCCCTTACTCGAACGAGTGTAAAACCCCCCTAAAAGAGAGACAGAGAGAGGCATGCTTTATTTTGAATGTATCGTTCCCATGTTTTCAGCAAAAAAGTCCTCCATTCAGCGTGAATCAGATTGGGCACACAAACCATATAACACCGGAAGAACATAAGCCAATATCCGAAGACTGCACCTATCGAAGTCATGAAGAATCGTTCATGAATAAGTCGCAAAATGTAGATCAAATTAGACTTCCATAAAAATGGTGCCAGCGTCATGCGCTGATGACCTCATTTTTGTAGTTTGAAACAAAAACAAAGAGGGTTAAAATTGGATATATAATGGGCGAAATAGGCCAACCGACATACACATAAGAAAATTAAGATGCGAATAGAGAGCAGAAGAAATGGCGGTCTGATTTCACAAGCCTGCAATTTTGGTTTGAACAGTTATGTGTGCAATAGGGGAACACTGGCGAAAAGGGTAGGGCAGACTAAAGGACGAAAAGGGGCGGGAACGTGTTTGGCACTGAAAATTAATTTATTTACCCACCGTCATCAGCCAAGTAAGCTGGTTTTTTTTGCACTCAATCAGACATGCCATACCTACCTACACGTCAACCCGAACACTAACCCTAACCTAAATTCGAACCCTAGCCCTAAACCTATCTATTGAGTTCTTTAGGGTTTGCATTCGTAGTATGCAATGCTTGCCCACTGCAATCATTAGGTCAAATTCTGGGTTGTAAATAAAGAAAGAAGGCTCCATAATGGGGAATTTATGGTGCTCAGAACCCTGAATTGCGGTCCCAGACAGCTGTGGCCACTGGCGAAACCATGGCTAGTGTTAACTACTTCCAGTCAGGTCTGCGAGACAGTACGGTTTTTGGAGCAAGTTCGGGCTGGCCCAATTGCCGTGTCTAGTGACCCATGTTGCATCGGTCGTATTATGGCCAGTTGCTTGGGCCAACGCGACTACCTGTACGCCCGAGCGGAAGTTTGTGGAGGGGCTACAGGTCGGCGAGTCTGCAGCCGCCCACTGCGAAGGCAAATGAACTTGTGTTCGCGGGCCTTGCACAAGGACGCCAGACACTGTAATATTGGCCGTAGGCAACAGCAACTGCGCCTAATTGTGACCGCGAAGTCAACAAAGTCTGACCACCAAGACATGCGATTTATGGGCACATATTTCGCACAGATCCTGCGGTGGCTGCTGCAGCCTGCAATTACTTAGCTAGAAGCCTGCATGTAGTTCCGAGCGAATAGGTTATTTCAACTGGTCATCCATGGACTCTCTACTCTCTCTACTCTCTGCTCTACACTCTACTCTATACTCTACTCTACTCTACTCTCTACTGGTCATCCCTTGACTCTCTACTCTCTTTACTCTCTGCTCTACACTCTACTCTCTACTCTACTCTACTCTCTACTGGTCATCCCTTGACTCTACTGTATCTACTCTCTATTTTTCCCTCTTTGTCTACTCTACTCTACTCTCTCTACTCCCTACTCTACTCTCTCTACTCTCTACTGGTCATCCCTTGACTCTCTACTCTCTCTACTCTCCGCTCTACACTCTACTCTCTACTCTCCTCTACTCTCTTCTGGTCATCCTTTGACTCTACTCTCTACTATACTCTACTCTCTCTACCGGTTATCCTTGACTCTCTACATTTTCAGATTTGCTTGCGATAGGTTCTTGTCAGGCCAGTACGTCGTAGCGGGGTTAATTGAAACATGTGGGTGATAGGATAAATCGAACAGCGGGCGTCTGTTCAAAAAGGATGGCAGATAATTCGAGGTATGGTATTCGTGAAGACAGGCGATGATGAGTTTGGATGGTGTGAGGGTTGAGAAAAGCCGTTTCCGTGCGGATGCAGATGAGGAAAATTGTGTGTAATGAGTGGGTTACTTGATCTTCGAGCATGGTAAATGAGCGACCTACTCAGGCTACTTTAGTGCCTAATAGGCCGACTCGCATATCTGATTGCGGTCGTTTATGCTGTTTTTTTTAGACACCATCTCATTAGTTACCAGTAGCTCGGTGAGACCTCATAAACCACTCGGAAGACTTCGTTGGGACTCACACGATGTCCGGTATCAGCAATACATACATATGTGCGAGAATAGGTCTGTTTACACCTCTCATTTCCCATTTTCTCCGTCATACCGGGAGATGTTCACATATTCTTCAAAACAGTCAGCGAGCCCGTGAAACAAACATAGTCTGCCCCACAGGAACTATTAAAGGGGTAAGTGCACATAGAAGTGGTCTGAGCTAGCAACCTATCCTTACCTTCCTGTGTATAAAGCGGTTAGTCTAGAATAATGCATGAACTATTGCTTTCGGGTGGTCTGTAAAACAGCTTGGTCAAAGCTCTTTCATAGATGTTCACTCGTCGCGTCCCCTAGAAAAGGAACTTTTATGGCGACTCTTCCCAGCCATCTCCCCGTTCACACTACCTATTATCCCCTGACTGGACGGATAGCGTCTGTCTCGAGTTATCGCATCATATACCCCACGCCCTAATTGTGTTAAGAGGTGAACGTTGGCAAATTTCTCTTATAACTCACGTGTTCTTATTGGTCTCGTTATAATATAACTGTAATGGTATGATGAGAATTTACAGAAAGCCAACCTTTGCTCAGCAAAGGTCATCCGAATGTCGTTCTTTTGCCTGACCTTTCACGGTCCTTCGCGACGTAGTCATCCATCCATCGTAAACGGACTGCGTAATTGTTTCGACTAGCCTGAAGGCCCAGGTTCCGCTGACTTGGATTGGGAGGAAAGCATGAGAAATAATTAGAATATATGCAAGTCCCTTATCCACGTCGGTATTTCGATCAACGTTGTCGGTTGGACACGGGACCATCGCAGCGGCTTAAGTTATTATGGGAGACCCTAGTCTCTACGACCTTCTGGCCTCATGCTGTATGAGAAGAGCAGAAGAGAGGATAGTGTATTCTGTGCAGAACTATCGGAGGTGGGGTTAGAAGAAGTTGGCAGGGTGGACAGAGGCACGTCAGTGCCGCGGAAGCGACTTCAATGTGTGAGACCGTGCGGAGTCGTTACAGAACATCCAGCGGGGTCATGTGTGAGTCAGCCTTGAAGATGATTGGCCGGTTCGGACAGCCAGGATTGGCCGCCACTGGTGTTCAGGTGCAAGTAGTCAATAGAGGTTCGGCGTTAAAAACATGCGCACGCAGGTGCACCACTAAGAGGACTATGAGCCCGCCTTCCAGACTACAGGTGGGTCTTTGCTAAATTCCAGGATGGGTACCTTTTCTCGTGTTCTACCTTTAACCCTATGCCGAACCCTAATGCTAACTCTCCGAGCGCTAGCCCCCTGCAATTTAAAGCAAGATCACCTGTAGCACGGGGATGCTTATTCTCGTGTTTTACCAGTGTCCTTCTTGCGCAAGTCACAGGAACGTAGTCTGAATGCAAAGAGGTAGCCGTAAGTGCAGGCTCGACACAGTCTTCTCGCTTCCCCCGTTGCAGAAGTCGGCGCAGTCAGTTGGATAGTTACGTCGTGAAAGGAGACTGTAAGTCATAGTGCCTCTACAATACCAGAAAAGAGGCTATTAATCCTTGCGGCGTTTGGACCTTAGTGTGCTCGTGACCTTGCCAGCTTTTAGATGCCTCTGTTGTCGAGACGCTTTCGAGTACTGTCGTTCACAGTTGCTACTCATTGGATTGCGATCGAAGATGTTCACTGGCATGCGGAGATGTCATACCTGAAATTGGGTCTGTACCCATAAATGGCAGACTATAGGGGACATTAGGTTTCTGATCGGGTGTGAAATTATCGGCATATGATGGCATGCACATTCCAGAACATGTGCTTGGTCAGCCACCATGTCCACCTTCTTCCGTCGTCTTCGTGGCTTAATCTTGCCGATTACGTGGGGTACGCGTGCTTAAAAGTATGTGTGACTCTACAGATGCATATTCAAACCGCCCGATTCAAAGCAACCATTACCTGGAGGGGTGATAAATGACGGATAATTTTGCCGTAAGGATGACTTTCATGGTTGCCAAACATAAAATGAGAACAGGAACCGCTCGAAATACAGGTGTCTTTCTGCAAAATTCCAGAGAAATTAGGGCTATATTTATGATTGGGGTTAGGTTTAGTGTTAACTGTAGAGTAAGGATTAGGATATGGCTAGGGTTATGATAAGGGCTACGGTTTTAGGACCAGTGTTAGGGTTAGGACAGAGAAATATGTACCCTTCCTTGAACTATGTTCACGACCACCTCTATTGCGTGGGCCGGGCGTTCCTCTTCACATGTCCTGTTTGGGGGCGTATAGGTCATCCTTACCAAGTCAGCTATTGACCCACATAGACAATAGGCGGTGGCTCCTCTTAGGGTAGTTCGAAAACCTATTTTATTGCCTACGCAGCTGCAAATGTATGATGCCGGTTTTGATTTACTTATAGAAACTAGCGTAACTTGCAGTTTACGGACTTTGAATTGGCAATGGCGTCCTATTGTGTATAGGTTCGTATAGACGTTTTGTTAAATTCGCGCAGGAAGTTTGGAATGCGCAGATCGCCAACATAATATCTTACAATCATGGTATACCGAGAGACAGATACATATATGTATATATGTATATGTATATATATATATATATATATATATATATATATATATATATATATATATATATAGATGATAGATAGATTGATGATAGATAGATAGATAGATAGACAGATAGATAGATAGATAGATAGATTGATGATAGATAGATAGACAGATAGATAGATAGATAGATAGATAGATAGATAGATAGATAGATAGATAGATAGATAGATAGATAGATAGATAGATAGATGGATAGATAGATAGAGGTATGCTTTATTTTGAAAGTATAATTCCGGAAAATATTTTCTAAATTCAGCGTGAATCAGACTGGACACACAAACCACATAACACCGGAAGATCACAAACGAATGGCCTAAGACTACAACTATCGATACTATGAACAATCGTGCTTGGATGAGTCTCAAACTGTAGATCAAACTAAACTTCCTTCAAAACTATGCCAGCGTCGTGCGTTGATGATCTCATTATTGTAGTTAGAATAAACAAAGAGGGTTAATCATCTGTATATAATGGGTAAAATAGACCAACCAACGTACATATAAGAAGATGATTAAAAAATTGGGGCCCGATTTCAACGGCCCACCCATGTGACTTTACAAATTTCCGACCACAGCAAACAAACTGCTGGCTCGTGGATAATGTTTTAAAGAGTTTAACTCGAACGCTCATTTTGCAGATGTTAGGATTTGAACCCTGGTCATTATGATCCTGAATGAAGATATAATCACCCAAACATGGCCAAAAATTCCGAAATTGATAATGAAATGCTAATTTTGGGTATACCTTATTACGTGATTAATGTTCCACGTGTGTGTGTGTGAACCTTGTGAGCTTGGAAGCGTCAACGCCTCAAAAGGCTTGACGATCACAATGAAAAATATTTTGAAAACCATCTTAAATCATTTTTCCTTAAATCTCACCGAAAAGAACACTACTATTAACAATAAATTGTATTCTTCACATGCAATTGGAATTAGATATCAGGGCAAAGAACGTTGACATTTCTCTCCTGCTAGCATGACTATATTCTGCAGAAATGCTCATAAGTTCTGCAACTAACTACCTACTTCTTATAGGCCTGTTACTACCTTCGATCGCTTTTACCGTATCCTGAAGGCATTTACTCAAGAAACACCGAACCTCTTGGAGATGATAACTTCAACAGCATTTACAAGGTTCCACTACTCTAAAAGATATCGGAAGGCTGACTGATGAAGCTAAATGCAGCATCAATATGTTCTCACTGGGTTCAATCTTTATTCGGTGAATCGCACTTTTATCCTGGGAAGTTACTCGGAATAATCGGGAGACTTTAGTGGGGTTCCTGTCCAAAATTTTCGAGCATGTTACCTTCACAATGTGCAAGCTCGTATCTTTGGATGGGAAAAAGAGGGCCGACACTAACCTCGCAAGTTTCGTCCAAATCCCTTCTCCCAATAACAAATCCTACGGCCAGGCGGGCATTCAACTGCGTGGGCTAAGATAATGCGGGTCGTTTTCCTCCCTACGCCAGTTATGGGTCACAGCGGTGTCCGGCTGCAGTTGGCAGCAAGTCTATTCAGGAGCTGCTGTCTTGGCCCGTCAGGTGATCTAAAAAATGGTTGTTTATAACACCTAGGCAGTTCGCCAACATTTCTGCACGTCACACCAGAAATCGAAACACAAAAAAGGTCCTAAACCTCCCTACTGCCAGAGTGACTTCATGCACTCGCAAGTTTAAATTTCCGTTCCCCGTTTAGATGACCTAGCGAAGAATAGATCTGGTCGCCCTAGAACCGGCTCCATGCGAGGTGAGCATTGCTGCCCGTCAGCTAGATTTTCTTCTCCAAACAAGGACAGGCGGATAAAGAAGGCATAGGAGCAGCGGCTCTAAGGAAGGAGGACGAGGTGCTGAGGTCGCCGTCGTCATGGGAAAGGGTATCACGAGGGGGCTGCTTTCCCTACCTTGACCTCGTTACTATGTGACCTTGTGGCAACCGCCAACATTGCTAGGTCGGCGTCCTTTTTCAAGGTTCGCTGCCTCAAGGTCATGCAACGTCGCGCACGCACGTGTGTCCATATGGTCGTGACTGTCCAAGCGCCACTTAAACACTCACCCATCGGTCGACGCAGCCTAGGGCACTAGACGTGACAACCCTCGGGTAGTGCAACGCACAGCCATTGGACAATACTTAAATTGCCCCAAAGACTTATTTAAGCAGCTGCCAGTACTGTCTTCTTGTCCCTCTCGGCCATGAGTGGACACAGTTAACACCAGCGCTGGCCACATTAGTGGCCACTGCTGCTCGAGACCTCGAATCCCTACGGCCTCCACGTCGGGAGGAGCATCCGCAACTATCATAAGCGCTTAGGTTCTACAATGCAAACGTCGATGTTGTAGAGGACAGATGTCTCGAAGATTCGTACACCCTTCTGGTGTCGGTGCCGAAAGGATATTAATATCGGTAACTCCAATGCGTGAATAGGCGCAGATCTGGAGGGGGTGAGTGAGACGTCACGGCATAGCATCTTGTAACAGCAGCGGCCTTCTACTGTTGGAGGTCTGCGCGGAACAAGTAATGCACCGTCAGTATCACCTCTATCTGTTTGGTGCATAAAAATAAGATTCATATGCAAACGCTTAACTGCGTGCTAGTCCGAATGTAAGATCACCGTAACGAGCCGTTTGACCTAGGCAGCAGTATGGTCGAACACTGGACCTTTAGTGCGCCAACTCCGTGCGCATGGAGCAAAGCTCAACCTCTCGTGACTGTATGCATGTGTGCAATCCCTGCGGCCACAACTACGCATTATATCGAGGAATAGTGAAACCACAGACCAGCCACACCATGAAATGGCCTGAACACGTAATTGTTTCTTTACTGTCTTGCCTGACACAGAAGGGACTTTACTCAACTCTGTGGTGGACACTTTCTATGGTAAGGATTTCACGAATGGAGACGAATGTCCGCATTCCAGGTGTGTGTAAGTGAAGAAGAAGGTTGTTCGTTCATCGGAATCATGGCTTTATTCGTCTGAGCTTTCGAACTCTTACCGGAGTCCATCGTCAGAGATAAAACAGCAACATAAACGAGTAACATTTATAGGGGGGGGGGGGGACAGGGGACAATAAGACACTAGTGGCGCCAGTTCGGAGGCGACTACGCACGGCCCTGTATGGCGGCTACAGATCGATAAATCGATTGACCGAGTTCTCATCGGAGGCTCAGGCTTCAAGCAATTCTCGGTTTGTCTTACATTTGGCATGGGCTATGATCTTCGTGGCTGTGAAGTTAAATTTGTGATCCGTTTCGTAGGTGTGGGCAGCCACTTGCGATAAACCGTCACCCCGTCTCACAGCAAGCTTATGCTCGTGTATGCACGATCCAAGCATACCTCCAGTCTGCCCTGTGTAGTTACAGGAACAGTTTTGGCACGGGATGCGATACCCTACTCCCGACTGCACATTCGGATTTAATTTGTCCTTGATTCTCATGACCTTACTGCGCATGGTAGATTTGGGTCGGTGTGCAGTCGGTGTACGGCCGAACAAGTCGAACACAGGAAGAGGGACCAACCATAATGCATGTGGCTGTGCACCAAATTTCAGAGCATGACGTTTAGGATTAAGGTGAAGGTTCAGGTTTTAGTTTAGAGTTCGCTTGGAGCTTGAGGTAAAGTTCAGAGTTGGGGTTAGGGTCACGATGAGACAAAGGGTTAAGATTATTATCGTTGTAACTGTAGGATTGAGGTTCACCGTAGGGATAGAGTTAAGATTAAGGTGCCAGTTTAGTTTTATGTTAGGGTGAGTGTTAGCGTTAAGACACGGGCATATTTACCCTTCCTGAAATTTATCGCAAGGCCGCCTATTACAAGTGAGCGGGGTGGTTCCCATTCTCTAGTCCCTTATTTTGATTTGGCCCAGGGCGTAGTACATTTGAGTGGGAAAGGATGTCGCGAAGTGCTCAGAGCCTATGGCTGCGTACTGAACTCTGTTAAGATGAGAGGAGAAACTAAGCCGCATCGGCCCAAATTTTGACGAGCTTATCGCGGTAGCTTAAGTTATTAGAGGAGGGCCAGATAGCCATTGGTGCGCATGTAGACGCGAGAGGTTCAGCGTTCAACACGCGCACGACGTTGGGTCACTGCAGGTGCTCCCTTCCCAGCCCGGAGTTCGGGTGAAAAAATGCGAACGGAGGAAGAATAGTGAATGATGTACGTACCAACGGTATTGTTGTGGGCAGCGTTGGCGGCTGCAGCTGGCAGGAAGGAGCCAGGTTCAGAGGGCGGCCGGTGGTTGGGTTGTTGAGTTGCACTTCGACGACAACTCTGTATGCCGTGTCGGTATTTGTTGGGTTGAGTGAACAGATACCGCTGGCAGTAGAAGTAAGATAACCGATTTTGGGAGGGAGGTCCGGGTGCTGGCGCTGATGGAGGCGCTGCTCGGCTGGGTTGAAAACGGAACCATGACCTGGACTTGATGGGCCGGGAGTGGTTGATAACCTCCATATCGCTTTACAACGGGGTGTCGGTAACCAAGTTGTCCATATCGTGGTCATATCAAATGAAACAGGAAAAAAATCAGTTGAAGTCGAGAGAGGATACTTGTGATAATAGAGCCCGGACAACGGTGAATCTCTTCATTAAGGGATTCGACTAGGTCAGCATTCACTGGTATGTGTCACACACGCCTATTCCTTTCGTACGATCTCACCGGCACACCTTGACGAAATCACGCCAGCACACACTGGCTAAGGCCCAAACTGCACCTCTGCACAGGTCGTAGCAGCAGCCGTGCCTCGGTTTCGAGTATCTTCGGTTGCCATCGGCACGCTCTCAAACCCGCACATGCACTGGATTTAATCACACATTTCATCTTTGGCCCCACTGTCGACTACTCACTTTGTTCAGTATCTGTGGCGAGTTGTAGCGCCTTCCACCTTGGCGCCCACGTCACGCACGAGGTCACGTGACGACACTTCTCGAGCTGCCGGACCACTCGCACACAGTCCCTGGTGTACGTTCCCACGTATGCTGTCCTTCTGTAACACTAGAATTTTAGGCCTTGGTCCCACCGTTGCTGCTCCCGGACTTAACAGTGTATCCCTTCAACTGAGATGTTATATCTCCATCGACAGTATTTACCGTTTAATTTGCATTTTAACGTTTGTTTCTGAAAACTAGCTCCTTTTGTTGTCCCTCAATCCTCTAGTTATTTGTTCGAAGCTCTCTTCTTCCCGAGTAAACTGACACTACTTTTATTACTGTACGACTCGATACATTTGGTTTTAAGTGCATTATTTAAACTTTGCTAATCATCTCACATTATAGAACCGTGTTTCCCTCCAAATGGGTATATTTATAGCACCCATACTTACGGACTGGCACAAAGTAAGCCAAATCAGACGATTTAATTTATACAGGCTATAAAGCGGCTAGGTTAAAACAGACTTCTAGTAGGTTTACCCGAACGAGCTACAGTTGGCTGCCGGATATATTCTACACCTGGGACAACCTACTTAATTAAAGACTTCCACAAACTGCTATCGGCCGATCAACTGATCAAGCGGCCAGTCACACTCTCACATGACATTTTTCTCACTCACGCCCACATCCCGCTACCGGATAGACGCGCTTGCAGGCCTCGAGCATGCCACTTGTCGGGGCCTCTGACCACTACTGAGTTTCTGTACATATTACACAACTGCTACTGTCTTCCACTTCCCATCCTATGCGGAACAGGGCTTGATGATTGCAGGACTCTGAGTACAACCAATGCTTGGACTCCTTCAGGGTTTTACAGTTTTTGTACTTAGGTAAGTTTAATTCCATTTGAGTCTTTACAATAGAAAGATATCAAATTTTCTGTTGTGGCGTGACAACCTTACTCTAATCACTTTTAGGATATGTGAGTCCAAAGTTTCCCTGGAGGTAACCTCCGTCGAGGGCGTTAATCGTCATAATACGTTGGGAGAGACGTCCACATATATGATCTCTCAGTAGCAGCTGTAACACAGTGGGAATCCGCTAAAACAAAATTGCTTCTTTAGTTTCATTGTTGGAGACATTGGCGGTATTTTTGCGGTTAAGAAAGTAGACAGAATTTTCCAACACCTAAACTAGAAACTACCTATGATGAATCAGCTTTACTATCCCCAGGCGGACTTTCGAAATTGAGCCACCCTGTTTTTTCTGCTCTCCATTCGCATGCACATGTTCTTATATTTACATCGGTCGGCCTATTTCACCCATTATTTATTGATTTTTAACCCTCTTTGTTTATTTGAACTAAAATCATGAGGTCATCCGCGCACGATGCTGGCACCCTTTTGAAGGAATTCCAATTGTATCTATGTTGTGCGATCATTCAAGGACGATTCTTCATTATGTCCATAGTTTCAGTCTTCGGCCATTCGTTTGCGATCTTTCGGTGTTATATGGTTTGTGTGCCCAATCTTTTTCACGGTGAATGGAGGACTTTTTTGTTGAAAGTTTTTGAATTCTACTTTCAAAATAAAGCGTACCTCTCTACCTCTCATTAAGTAGTATACGAAGCAGCTGTTCCATAAATGCCACCAAAAGATCGGTGGTGGCAAGAAATAACTCTATCCGCAAAGACCTAACCCGCAGGTGAGGTCAGGTAGAAACTCTCATCAACCTGACCTCACTTGTGGATTATGGGACCCATCTACGTGTCAAGCAATTCGTGGCCTGTCCAAAGTACCGGATGGAGATGCTATTAGCAGAAGATGACGTGAATAATTCTGAGGCAGCCACCCTCTCCATCTCCATTATCTTTGCGAACAAACTCCGATGCCGTTTATCTAGTTTCCATGTGACCTGCCCGTGTGTAGTCGGTAACATTAAAGAGCGGGGATGCGTATGCGTCTAGTAGATTCGGAAAGGGTAACAAGCTACTCCCGGAAGACTGACTAACTGATGAGGAGGTGCATGAATGAAAACCGTGTTTCTTTGCACTGCTAATCAATCGGTTCGAAATCTCCTGGTGTTTTGGCTGTTTTATGTTGTTCATTTTGGCTAACTAATCGGAAAACCTCCAGTGCAGCCGCAGCTGGGAAACTCTACACGTCTTTACCGGACATACACATATTTATATTCTTCTCACAGCGACGCGGCCAAAATGACTCATGAGCTTTGTTTAATTGGCCGAACGCTTGCAGGGGTCTAAGAAATGGCTGCACTCAGAGCCCTACAATCACCACGCCCAGTTCCGTATGGGAAGAGAAAGGGAAAGACCAGTAGGAGTTGTGTATTCTGTACAGAAAGGCAGTGGTGGTCAGAGGCTCCGACGCGCGTCAAGCTCTAGGTCTGTGCGCGCGTCCATCCGCTAGCGTGATGTGGTCACGATTGAAAAAAATCTCATATGAGAATGAGTCACTGGCCGCTTGATCAATTGATCTGACAGTAGCAGTTTGTGTGTGCGCCTGTGCGTGTGGTCCGGCCCCCTAAACGGGCCACGTGGTAGATGCGTTGGACGAACACGGGGGGCCACATCAGGGCACGGCAGGCGTTATTCGGGTTGCGCTCCCATAACAAATGCCGAACATGGAGGTGTGGTGGCACGCCTAGGGGCGGCTAGGACTTAAGGGACCCAGCCGCGCCAGCCACCTGCGTCCTCTCCCGCCTCCGGTCTTCTTGACTCTGTCTTGACACCGGGCTCAGGTGGGGGAGGAGGAGAGAGTGCGGTAGATGCAGCGCAAGTCTACTATCACTTTAAACTAAATCACGCGCAAGTCACCGTCCCTGCTCAACTTTCCCATGAGCATACGGTGGACATCGTCGGATTACGACGGTCGAACTGTCGTGGTCCGGCAGCTCGAAAAGTGTCCTCAGGTGGCCTTGTGCGCCAAAGGTGGAAGGTGCTATGCACAGGCGTGCCACACTTTTAGTCACGGTAGTTGGGACCGCAGCCGCCCCTTCTTGTTATGTAACATCCTGGTCCACTGTATGACCTACGCGACACGCGTAGATGGACTGTTTAGCTTTGAGCCCTCTCCCGCCTCCTGTCTTCTTGACTGCGTCTTGCCATTGGGACCAGGTGTGTGAGGGAGGAGAGGGTGGGCTAGACGCATCGCAAGTCGACTGTCATGATGCACTAGTTCACGCGCAAGTCACCGTTCATGCACACGCCCTGTTGTGAAGAACGCGGCGCACATCGGAGTCGACGGTCAAACGGTCGCTCTCAGCGATGTATTATTCCTCTAAATTATTAGAAATCTGGTGCACGTAGTCTTAGGAAATATTACTAATAACGACAAGCGACACCGGAATGGCAATGTCGGACTATCTATCTATTGTATTCAAGCAGTATTTGAAGACAAAGTAGAATATCATATTACAATCTGCAAGAAAGTGTGATTGGTTAACCCCAGTGCCAGTTCAAAAAATCGTAGAGTTTTGTCTTATGCGAGGACGCACAAATGCAAAACCCGTTGGAACACACCAAAGGGATATATAGTTCGGAGTGAATAAAGTAAATAAATATTACTATTTTAAACGCGCAGAGGGCATTATCAAAACATAATTAGCGCTTGGTTAAAATGAACACAATTTAGACGATGGTGCTCATCGTGACTGGCGAGATATAAAACAATGACAATGACAATGACAATGGTAAGAAGGATATTTTTTTCAAATTCGCGGTTGGTCTGTCCTTTTAAAAGTCATTAATAATTTTAGAAAAAAATGGCGAGCTCAGAACGAAGCACTGAAAAAAACTCCTGTAGGGAAAGTGGGGTAATAATAAATTGAGACCCGCTTTCAAAAATAGATGCAGGAGAAAAACGGCATAGTGATGCACCGTTGTTGAGCGAACGGGATCAACTTACTCTTCAAGGTCATCGTCAGTCCATTTGGTCTTCAAAGATTTCTGCTATTTGAGCCTCGAAAACTCTACTATTCTATCATGTTATCGAACGCGCGATAGACATTGGCCGTAACGACGTTTGAACGGAAAATACGCAAAACGCAAAAAAACAGTAAACTGACACTACCGCTTTGTTACATTGCCCGAAAGATTCCTCAATTTTTCTTACGTGATGTAGAGACGCCCTACTCTTTCAACCGCTTAACTTGCCACGCACTTTCGAGTAGGCCTAATGGCTGAAGAAAGGACAACGTTTTCGCCCTAGAAAGCAGAACTTTCTAAAAAGGCCAGTAGTTTCATTGGCGTCTGGCGCTGGGCTAATCTCGATAATCCATTGCCTAACGCGTACAGATTTAATCTGGCCTTTATCCCTGCTGTCAGCTGTTGTTCCGACAGGATTTTTTAGCGTCATTTGTACAGAGGGTACTTCGTGCAAACTTTAGACCCTTTAAAAACATCTACCAAATGCATTATTCTTCTGTAGGGGAAGATTTGGTTGCCCAACCTCGCACTACAACCAGTCACACGGGCGAAATTTGCACGTCGAAGTATAGTTTTTATCACCCAGAACACAGAAAATATTACCAATGTTAGCAAATATGGGGTCAAACACTTAAAGTTCGGCAAGCAGGTTTTAATCCTTTGAAGCGCAGGTAGTAACACGCAATGAGTTAATCAAAACTTTTTTAGGGATTAATAGACTCACGGTGTAGTCTTGGGAAATGCGCAGACTACCGGACGCAGGAGCCGAAGACTGAGAGTGCATAGGGCTTTTGCGCAGTACGTTGTTGGACTTATTTTGGGCTGGCTCATAAAGCTAGCGTTCGTTAGACCTCCGACGACGCCGTTGGTGGCTGAGGGGTGAAATACCAGCAAGAATTCAGTGCGTCCAAAAAGCATCCGTTGCTAATAAACCACGTACGCACTCCCCGAGGAGTGTAGGTAAACAGAGGTCATTTCACATCGCTACTGGAATTCACACATGGTGCGGAGGAAGCAGCTGTGCGCATTTTGATTTGATTATTTAGGACGAAATGTTGGCATGTGTATTCGAAACTATGAGCGCGTGTGAGCCGGAATCGGAAGTTCAACCTGCTTTACGTATCTAATTTCATTGCCGTCCATAAGCAAAATGAGGAAGTAGGAAATCCTTTTTGGGCAGTCAGCTGACTGTATCAAGATTGGGGGGATGCCAGATGTTGCTGTAAGCTGAGCGGGTAAAGTGTGCTTAAACTCACGGCTCGCGGTCTGGCCTCGTAGTTCATGTAGTTAGAGCGCCTTCACGTTGTTGGGTATAGCTGGCTGATGACGGCTAATAAGCCAGAAATGGCCATTCCACTCTCCCTTGTCTTTCGTGGCAAAGTCATTGTGCCTAATTTTAGCTAAAAAATATGAAATAACTCCAAATAGGGAAGATATGTATCCAATTGAGGCAGAGCAGACATCTTAGAAGGCTTTCAAAGTATAGACTTCGCTTTTCAGCAACCAGATGGAGCCACGAGTTTGCGCCACGTTATCTTGACGGTAAATCGAATTGTTTTAGGGTCTCTTAGACGATATACTACAAAGTTATTTACATTGAAAGAGTGTATGCAGCAAAAAGCTGTCGACTAATTACCACGGCTGCACAGACAGCCAAAAATAACACTGAAGAAGGAAATGGTATTTGAAATGAAGACTGTTAGTTCAGAAAGTTTGAGGTTGCCTTGGAAATCTCAGGGTCTAATGGGAGAGAGAGAGAGAGAGAGAGAGAGAGAGAGAGAGAGAGAGAGAGAGAGAGAGAGAGAGAGAGAGAGAGAGAGAGAGAGAGAGAGAGAGAGAGAGAGAGAGAGAGAGAGAGAGAGAGAGAGAGAGAGAGAGAGAGAGAGAGAGAGAGAGAGAGAGAGAGAGAGAGAGAGAGAGAGAGAGAGAGAGAGAGAGAGAGAGAGAGAGAGAGAGAGAGAGAGAGAGAGAGAGAGAGAGAGAGAGAGAGAGAGAGAGAAAGAGTTTCTAACTCGCAGTACAGTGAACAAACAGATTCTTGACCTAAACGGACTAACTGAAATTGCAAAACGGGAGTAAGTAAATTATTAATTGAGCAATGCGCCGGGTGAACATGGTTAAGTGAGCGACTTTGCTCAAAAAGGCACGAAACCTACGGGCATTTCATCGCCCGTCTTCCATGGCCTTATTTGTTGAGCAGATCTAAACAAACGGAAAGATTTACCGTTTTTTCATTCCAATGGGGCCATTCACTCTGAGCCGAAAACCAAAGTGCTGTCAAATCTTAAGCAGCAAAAATTGTTTTGTGAAACAGATGGTGGTTTAAATCTGTGAGGGGTTTTTGGTCTCTATCGCTAGGCAGTTTTCAAATACTTGCTGAGTGGTTTATATTCTTTCTTCTCGATATAATATAAACCGTGGTTAAGAGATTAAAGAAGATGACTCAAGCACCCTCACCTGAGAAGCAGTCCCATTGTGAGGAAGTCATGAAGCTGAAAACTAAAACATCCCTTCGAATGTCAATTGTTGCTGCTATTTTCGAGGGCTGAACTTCGTGCGAAAAGCCAGTGACACGGGCTGTACTGCACTGAACCAAAGGACGGATGATGAAAGTCAGCATTGAAGGTATTCCACAGCTAAAAGTAGATAAATGTCATGGTGGTAGACCACTGGGCTACTTTTGATGCGGAGCGAGTTAATTGGATGATATCCTAGCGTCGGTGTGCCAAACCGATCGATTCTCTTATAGTAAGGGGCATCTCGAAAGGCACTTTTGCGCAGTGTGGCTGCCTGGGGGGCCCTAGATCTACCACCAAAGCACAAAGGGGTCGAACAGGTCCCGTAAACCGATCGGTTAATACACTTCCAGCAAGTTCCTATTCCCGATCACAACCGAAGAAACAACGAGTCCATGGCTCAATTTGTAGAGCGTTGGACTTAATAACGCTTGATTACTAAAGAACGCGGGGTCGAGACTCAGGTGCTGCAAACCTGGAATTGGGTACAGCTGTCGGACGACGGCTAATAAGCCAGAAATGGCCATCCCAGTTTCCCTTATCTTTGTCGGTAAGCTCTATCGGCCTATGCTACCATTTGCTCTGTGTTTACCAGCGGGAGCTATAGAGTGAGCCACAAGGCACAACGGGATAAGCCTGTCACGTAACCCAATCGGTGAACGCACTTCTAACCTACTCTCTAGAGACATTTATAAAGGATTACTTTGCCAACGAAAAAAAGGATAGTTTTTCGAGAAAGAACGTCTGAAGTATGCCGAAACAAAGTGCAAACCACTGGACTTCTGGCTGCAAAATTTAGGATTGTCTCAGAACGATAGATTTTCATCCCAACTAAGCCTTGCGAGTTCAGTTCAGTATGCTGGGGAAAGGGGGATAGGAATGCCTTGTAATACACGTGGTTTTCTGCCAAATTCCAGAGAAAGCAAGTTAGGATTAAGAGTAGGTTTACGGATAGGGCTTGGATTCGGATCAGTGTTTAAGTTGGGACACGCGAATAGGCACTCAGCCTAAAATGTAGCCCAATGTCCATTGTATTTGTGAGGGAAGTAGGGGTAGGAGATTTACTATTCCTTTGTCCTGCGGAGAGATGGGGCTAACTATTCTCACCCATTATAGCTCACAAAATGCATCCTTGCTTGCCTACCATAGAGAGATTATTCACAAATAAACACACCTGCCTCCTGCTGTCTGCAAATATGATGTCTTAAGCTATTTTGCTTCCTTTTTGTTTTGCTTCCTGAAGTCCTCATCTCTCTCTCTGATGTCAATCCATTATTTATATACTGTTCCCCTCGACCTCTGGGCTTGCGCTCTCCTGGTGTTAGCCTGGCCTCGCTACAATAACATGCAAGACTGTTCAAATTGACCTGTCTGTCCAGGACAACAGTTCTGTCACGTAAACAGGGTACAACTGATGGCTGCTTCTTCAACTATTTGCCCGATGAAATGGCTTAAGGAAATTGCCTAAAAAGTCCGGAAATGACTCGCGAGTCAGGCAAACGCCCACGCCTGTTTGCTTTCAGTCGGCCGCGCAGCTCTGCCCTGTCGCTTGTCCCAATTTTTGGACGCCCAGCATAGGTGCGTGGGCGCCTCGTGCGATGAGTCATTGCGCTGTTTTTGCGGAAACTCAAGCAAAACCTTTCGCGTGTACAGACTGCTGCGGAGGCAGGAGACTGTCGCTCTTTGCTGGTGACATTTGTATTTGACGGGAAGTGGGAGGGAGGAAAGCAAATTGCTTCTACTACAATTCCCACCCACCTGCCCCACTCTCCCATAGTCTATCATAACATCGTGTAGTTGACGCTAACGCAATCACCCCCTCCCACCTTCCCCCAATGTTAAGGGTGTAATCGGAGTGAAGATCACGACTTGTCGCAGTCCTGACAATTTACCGGCGTCAAAACGCGGCGTTAAAAACATATCCTGTGTCTGTCAATGTGTGGAGGCCTTTCATTCGCCCAACTCGTAGGTGTGTATGTTTATTGCCTTGAGATTTTGCCGAGGGAAAGATCCAGCTGGTTTGACAATAGCCCTACGTACCTGAATTTGGGCTGGATAACAACATCTCCCTCCCCACACCGGAGGTCATCGTGCTCGGACAAGCGCGGGTTACGCTGTCAAATTAAGATTTTTACCGTGAAATCGTTTGCATGCCACTCTCTCTCTCCCCCCGAAGGACAGGCAACGAGAACGCTCCCCGTAATACAGGTGGCATTGGACTAACTCTCCGAACCAGTACCTATTCTCGTGTCCTAGCTCTAAAACTAGCCTTAACCTAACGCTAATCTCAATGTTAATGATCACTGCCACCTGCGTGATTCAGCGGTATTCCAACAAAGCCACGTGGTAACCCTAAAGTAACCGGGCTTTCTTCTGTCTCCCGTCTTGGAGTTTTCTGTCTTCCGACGCCTTCTGCTTGCACTCCAGGGAGGGCACTAGCCCCCAACTCCCCCCTGTCTCGAAGGGGCCTCCACAGGTAGGCCCAAAGGACCGAAAGCAGTCTGTTAAGATGGTGAAGCTATTGAATTATTCATCCTTTGCCCTCAAAGCTGGCACATCAGTTGAAGGATTTGTTATGCAGTACCTTGTGGCGTCATTGCAGATATTGTATCCGAAGTTTCTGGCGTGCTTTTCACACACCACATACACCAGATGGTTCAAAGACCTCTGACACGCATTTCGGACGCAGATGCGGAGCTGGGTCAACGACTGTGTACTTTTGCGTCGGCTTCTCACTCACGTGCGCGCCCGAGTGGTTCACTTTTGTGTGTTGTGCAGGCCTCAAAGACCGCACTCCTAGCCAGCTTTCTGCCCCACTTCCAACTCGCCGGCAGAGGAACTGGACGGCAGCAAAATCCGGATCGCATTTTCTTGCACTGCGGGACCGACCCGGCACCATGTACTTTCAGGTAGTTCAACGTCGGCGAGGGAACTTACGCATGCATTTGGGAGGGTACAAAGATCAGCACGAGTATTTCGGATTTTTTCTCATTCGCAGTCAGCCACGTCACGCTCTGCTTGGGTGCTGGTGAAAATGTGACTGGTCTCCCTAATTCTCTGGAAGGCGCTGATCGAGCTTCAAGCCCACACCGACATTGCAGGTGGGCGTATGCCTGCTGGTGGCGTACCTACTCCGAGCCCTCATATTCGTCCCACTTGACAATGGCTCACACTGAATGGCACCTGGTTGCTTGTTGGCAGTCATTGATGTTGGCGTGGGCATGATGTTTTATTGCTTTCCTTCTGGGAAAGCGAGGGGAGGGTAACGGGATGGGAGGGAAGGGGAGGAGGGGGCGTGAGGCCGTTAATCACGATCGTAAAGCGCGTGACTCTCTGGGTAATGGTGTCGAATCGACCGTTTTAACGTAGGATATAAGGCCCATTTGAAAGGTGGCATTAAGCATGAGAACTTATACTGAAATGCCCATGCAAGATCATGGACTTCAGATATTGTTGAAATCCAACGCTTCTACTTTTTTACTGAAAAACCTGGAATATAGATGAAACGAGCCTAGTTCCCATTCACTGATTCAAGCTTCGGTAGCGCTGCCTTGCAAAGGACTAAACGCATTTTTGGCAATTTTACTAACTTTCACGAAGGCGAGTTCCTATGTGTGTTAGTTTATCGATTTTTCTGCAACCTTTCGGCATCCTGAGTTCACTAATATCAATCAAGCCGACTTGGGGATCATCAGTCGAATAAAAGAGTAAGCCAAACAGTGGAATTCAGCGAGGGGCGAGCATCTCTTCTTCTTCTTCTTCTTCTTCTTCTTCTTCTTCTTCTTCTTCTTCTTCTTCTTCTTCTTCTTCTTTCTTCTTCTTCTTCTTCTTCTTCTTCTTCTTCTTCTCTTCTTCTTCTTCTTCTTCTTCTTCTTCTTCTTCTTCTTCTTCTTCTTCTTCTTCTTCTTCTTCTTCTTCTTCTTCTTCTTCTTCTTCTTCTTCTTCTTCTTCTTCTCCTTCTTCTTCTTCTTCTTCTTCTTCTTCTTCTTCTTCTTCTTCTTCTTCTTCTTCTTCTTCTTCTTCTTCTTCTTCTTCTTCTTCTTCTTCTTCTTCTTCTTCTTCTTCTTCTTCTTCTTCTTCTTCTTCTTCTTCTTCTTCTTCTTCTTCTTCTTCTTCTTCTTCTTCTTCTTCTTCTTCTTCTTCTTCTTCTTCTTCTTCTTCTTCTTCTTCTTCTTCTTCTTCTTCTTCTTCTTCTTCTTCTTCTTCTTCTTCTTCTTCTTCTTCTTCTTCTTCTTCTTCTTCTTCTTCTTCTTCTTCTTCTTCTTCTTCTTCTTCTTCTTCTTCTCGCCAACATAATACTTACGGGAACCAAATGCGGAGTTCGTCCACGGAAATTAGGGCAACCTTTCCAGACGGAGTTTGCCTTACTCTGGCCTTATTCGATGCACCAACTTCCCAATCCGTCCATCATCGCCCGAGAGCCATGATTTGAGGGTCATTTT
Source organism: Schistocephalus solidus (assembly GCA_017591395.1). Taxonomy (NCBI): domain Eukaryota; kingdom Metazoa; phylum Platyhelminthes; class Cestoda; order Diphyllobothriidea; family Diphyllobothriidae; genus Schistocephalus; species Schistocephalus solidus. The sequence goes on from WEDG01003045.1 coordinate 85,196, forward strand.
CACTCTCATACGAACCTGGACGCTACTAACCTCACCTGACAGGGGACAAGTCTGTTAGCCCAAGGGAATATAACTTTAATGATATAAAGCATTTTGTTTTAATGTGCTAAAAGAACCTGCAATAAAATGACACAACTATGATTATGGGTCCTTCTCACGCCGTCATTTCGTGGCTAATTTGTTCCTTCTCTGTTGACAGGCGACAGTAGCCCGGGAGTATTGATTATATTCGTTGGAGTATAGGCCCGTATGTACTCTAGAGAACATTGGCCTTAAATGCTGCATGACCCGCCAAATCCCATTTCGAGCCTCGGGTGCGCATACCGCCGGCTGAAGACTGGAACTGAGCCCGAAATGATCACTTCAGTGCCTCCGCAGCTGCATGGCATAATTTGTAGAGGGTGTGGCGGTCAAGGATGTGAGATCAACTTCAACCACACACATTACACGAATTTCGTTCCGCCTAATGTGAGAAGTCAATCAGCTGTGAGAACCGATTTATTCCATATACACAGGGCAGGTTGCCGTGACTTGGCTGTTTGCTTGTGTACCAGACCATGGCGTCAATTCGGGAGCACTTGAATAGCGGTGTGCTGTTTACGCGAACGTGACAGCCTAAGGGAGTGCTGACATGTGATTGGTTAGGTCAAGGGCTGAGCCGGGGGAGAGGGCATAAGCACAAGAGTGCATGATTGACACACCACGCCAGCCGACGTGCGCGAGGTACCCCAAGTTAAAGGTGTAGTGATGACCCAGCTCATGTCAAGCGTGTTGTGTAGTCGTGTACTAGCGGAGTGTCTACAGGTTAGCTCGGTTGTCGCGGTTGTCGACTTCTAAGGGACGACGGAAAACGGGCTAATGGAACGGCTGTTACAAGGGTTCCATTTGTCTGGGGATCACTGAGCCTTCCCCTATGGCCTCTGATGTAGCCCCCTTGAAAAATGGCGCCCGATAATGTTGACAGAAATTATCGATAGCACGTGAAGCAAAGTTTTGGAACAAAATTTTCGGCACAAAACTGAGGCCGAATATCATCAACTTCAGCGAAAAAAAACATGTGACATTCACATTTTTTAAATATATCCGCAAGTAGCCTATTCTGTACATTTAAATAGGCCTCATGGTAGGTATCGCAAAGGTAATACTTTAATTCTGTTTAACCAGAAAAAATGGGTGATTTTGGTGGACTGACCGATGAGCCAAACATCACATAGTTGCATCACTCACGGATAGAAACACCGTGAAACTCATGCCTGAGCTTCTTTCTTGTGTATGAGTAATACGAAGCCATTTTCCGAGTGTATGGCGTACGTTACTTGCTACTTGGTTTCCAGTGTTGAACAAAACTTACCCAAAATGATACCAAAAAGAATACTATTAGGACGTTAGGACGAATAATAAGAAAATTATATGGTACAAGCCGTCGACCCTCTAAAACGCTGGCGCAATTGAATGTAGATGGTTCCATAACTGAGACAATTTGTCTTGATTTTCTGCGTGAGACAAACATCGCTTACCAGTTCTGGTTGGACCGCAATCGCTGTAACACTAGTACACAAGAGTTCATGGGGGCTTAGCGTTTCGCTAGATCCCAATTCGTTTTTCATCTTGATTCTTAATGGTAAGTATTACAGATGCCGGTGGTTATCTCATCGTTTGGACTAAACTGAGGACAACACGCATGAATTAGGCGGGAAGATCGCCTTTTGCAGGTCAAAATAACTTTCACTAGGAAAAAATACACATAGTACAAGAGGGAAGTTATGTCCATACAGACGTTTGGATACTTGCCTATTTGGCGGCATTCGCACCCAAGTTGGGCACATTTATTTGGGTAACTTTCTGGACAATTCATTAGTGATACCTCAAAGGGGACTTTCGGGTTGTTAAAAATGCTACAAATGCTGAATTCATGGTTTATTTCGAAGATAACTTGCAAGTTTCCTTTGTGCTGAGTTGGATAAATAGTGTTATTGATGCTGATTTTTGAGATAGAAAGGGAGGGAGGGAGAGTACACCTTTATTTTGAAAATAGCAGTTTTTTTTCGATTTCACCTGGTCAACTACCAACTAATAAATGAGAGTTAGTGGATTTGCATAAAAATATACAATTTTTGTGGGAGCATTTTGAGTTTCTTTACGCGCAAGATATCGTGTCAGAGATGGTACTACGAAAAGATGATATGCCGATGTCGGGAAAGGGATATGTCGAAAGCCACGGCGCATGGGATGGAGGTACTTCGCGGCAATTACTTTATAGTAAAGAGAATGAACTGAATCATTCAGAATTCGATCAGAAAATTGCGCAAGAGACACCGGCAACTGAAGAGAGCACTCGGAGGGCACGTTTTAACATGAGTATATCTTTTTGCAAGCAACGCAGGAAAAATGACCAGAGAACAATAAACAATGAGAGAGATAATGCAGACAGGGTTGAGGCGTTTTTCGCAGCCGAAAGCCTTTGCTGCAAATCTTTAACGAACTTTCGTCACCTCTACGATTATGAGTTCGAGTGACAGCGTCTTAGTAATAAATGCTGTTTCGCATACCTATCCTGTATTTCCCCAAAGTAACGCTACCTCGGTTACGCTAGCCACCCTCTTTGTACTGAGCCACTCAGGGCGGCATAAGTAGGGAGGGTGACATGTCGCAAGCCCTACCCTTCGCGGAAGGTTTGGCCTTCTGTTGGGGCATATTCCACAACCTTCGACCGTGCCTTCGCGTTGGCCAAATAGCCAACCCTCTGCCCCAGCCAATGAACGTTGAGACTAGTCGCTGATTGGCTCTTCAGGCTCGCCAAAAAGATTCGTCCTCTGGCGTGCTGCATCCAAAACCCTGCCGACTCTCAACATTTCTCCTGAAATGTGCTGGAACCATGGCATAACGGCCCTGCAACCTGGTGGGTTGACCGATTGAAAAGCACGACGGACCGAGATTTCGCAAGTTTCTCTGAAAACATTGTTTGGATGCCGGAATTAACGGTGGACTATTTGTGAAGGATAAAGAATATATTGAAAACCCTGCGAGCAGGAAATAATTGCTCTTTGTCACCCCCTGTGCTCTTCGTATTGAAGGTGGTTCGCTGAGAGATGTTCTGATCTCGCAATCACTAGGACTTTGATTTTTCTCCCCGTTTAACAGTTGTCCTTCTTTCAGAAACAAATAAAATATTTTGCGATCCTTTCGTCTCTATGAAATAGCTTTTTTCCCATGTGAGCTTTGGAGCTCTCTGGGGACCGATTGTTGATGAACTTGGAAACCCAACAAAGGACCTCATATTAGTCGTTAGAGCGCTGAATTTAATATGTTGCATGCACCCTCTATTTTACACTTTCTGCTCGTAATAATTTGCGTTTTGACACTATGGCAGGGCTTTAATTTGCTCCCTTTTTACCGCGACAAATAGCCCCAAGAAGACGTCAAGGATGGCTCCACGGACTGTTGCTTCTACAGTAAGTAGAAATTGTCTTTCTCAATACACAATCAGTTAGGTGTCTTTCATTTTTACTCAAATGGGGTTGTGCCGAGGTCAGAGGTGCTCGTTCACGTCCTTAAAATGCCTAATTCTGACTCAGCATCTCACAGAGTTCCCATCTTAAGTACTTTAATATTCTTTAAAATTTCAAGCTAGTGAATTCCTTGAGTTTGACACTAGACTTGTGGAGTCAATGCTGATTGCCATTTTTCAAGTTTAACATGGGAATACTCGCAGAATTTTCGTTATTACTGCAATCCACTGGTCGATCACGATTAAAAATCCCTCCTCCCAAGTTCGGTTCTCCAAGTTTCTTGTTTTTTTTATGGGGAGGGTGAGCGGGCGGGGAGAGAACGGTTTTTATGCAATGCAGAAGTTTTTGACTGCTCGAGCAGCAAATTTACGCGCAAGCCAGCACCCAAGCAACGCTTCATGTGATGAACTTCTGCCTCGATTTCTTGTGTGCGAGTGTATTTTGCACAAACGCCTGGCTACAACGGACGCAAATTATTTTGCTGCAAGACACGAACAACGGACACGTCCAGTATGCTCTTTATCAGGGAATTCGCAGAGTCAAGTGCTAGCAGAAGAGCATTACCGACAAAGACAAGGGAGACTAGAATGGCTAGTTCTGGCTTATTAGCTGCCATCAGACAGGCATAAGCAACCCCGGGTAGTGCCCCACCCGAGGCGCGAATCCACGACCTGTTTAACCCCCAGCTGGCCGTTGTTCGGCTGCTGACGAGGCTCGAGAGAGAGGGCACCAAGGCCGAACGGGACAAGTAAGTTACGTAAGCGATCGGTGAGCGCCTGTCAACCAGTGCCCATTGCTGCATCAAGGTGGTCGAATAGCCATTAGTGTAACCCCGGGCTTCACATCCATGCACTTACCTGACGCCTCACCTTCAGATGAATAAATTTCTCCCACATAATCCGTCACTGAAATGTCATCCTCCATCGATGCTTTGTGCAAAGTGTTTGAAACAATGACCTGTGGGTTTTTTGCACTTCGCAAAAACACGTATTTTCTGTCCTAATGCGGGTTTTAATTCTCCTCCATTAGGGACTGACAGACTCCATATGTGTCATATTCTTTGTTATACTTTCAGGTGTCAGTAAAACTGGCTCTCTTCGGAGCCGTTTTCATGACCTGTTTGGGATCCTCCTTCCTGATTGGCTACAACCTCGGTATCGTTAATCTACCCGCGAAGGTGAGTGATTGATTGGATGACCTTTACCCTGACACCCCGGGACAACATCTGGCCGCACATGAAGTAGCATTTAGACCGAGGCAGAAACTGGTATTAATTAATGATTTATTTTACGCACACGAAAAGTCTTATAGCTTCTGCCAACAGCGCCTTTAACCTCATTCGGATGCTAAGAGAATAGGAAACTGAAGTCGTTTTGCGGTGTATTGTTAATTATTGGCCAGAAACCTAATATCTTTGCAGGAAGAAATGTTCCCTGATTAACGATCATTTGGAAAACCTTCTTAGGGTGACAGGTAGTCCTGTGCGGAATTCCATGGGGGTTACGTGTTCCCTTGTCCTAGTCCCCCCTGTCATTTGACGCAAGGCAACCTGTAATACGGGGGGGGGGGGGGGTAATTTTGCTGTGCCGGATACTTTTTCGCGCGTTTCAGATCACTGGTAAATGCCTCGTGTCTGTCCGAGTTAGGCAGGTGGTGGCTATTCATTCCCAACTGATTGCGTTCGGTAATGCTTGAAGCTAGTGACAGGTTAATCTTTATCCGATTTCGTTAAGTGCAGATTTTCTGTCCTTGGTAGGCTCGTTGACCTCACTCAAAAGTATCTACAAGTCAAGAATATGGGTCTAGCTCTAGGCGGAGAGATGGCCGTCTTTTTTAACCCTGGTGAAGCACAATTTTTTTCGACTAAACTAAAGGAAGTATTATTGTTTGCTCCAACGTTTTGATAGTAAATGATGAAAATTCCTTACACAAGGTTTCGGTCAGATTTCCGGCCAACATCAATCGTCACAGTGTGTATGCAGCTGAATGAACACGTCGATTGAATACCTTGGCTTCCTTGTATAGCCTCTACTGCTTATTGTACTTTTATTCATGCCCTCCCCCCATCCTGTTGATTTCAAGGAAATCACAGATTTTCTGGAAAAAGAAATAATTATAAAACACCAAACTGGATCGTGGCTGACAAAGGACTTTCTCTATGCTCAAGTTTCCTCCGTTTTCGTGCTGGCGGCAGCTATGGGAGCCTTCAGCTGCGGATGGGTTGCAGACTTTCTCGGACGGTAAGTTCGTCTCTCACGGAAGTGGTCAGCTTCTTCTTAACAGTATAGTTAGTCCTAGTAGTTTATGCGGTTTATCCGCCTCTCAGGAATGTTTTCTTTTTTTGACTAGGCTTTCAGTCCAAGTTTAAGAGCAATTATGAACCTACTGAAAATCGTTGAAAGCTCTGGCGACTCGATTACGCGGCCCATATGGACTGTATTTTATTACAACTACGTCAGACAGTTGCTATAGTCTATCATTTTAATTTTTAAAGTACACCATGAAGATGTTCACAACCCTTCAATCTGACATCTCAGAAATGCTGTCTTTCCTACCAGCAGACGAAACTTCATGCGTAAATATTCATCCAGTGCCAGTGACCGTCGGTACCCGCATTTGAACGTTATCCCAAGATTTTTTGCGAACTTCAGAGTAGAAAATGATCTCCAGGTGTCAAAACTACTTCCGACACCTTTATTCGATGCACTTACTAAATGTATATGTTCAGAGAGTTGAAGTAGAGTGCTAACCTAAAATAATAAGGTTCCATCGCAAAAGTCACGTTTGCGGGAACGGATTGTAAGGTACCATGTGATCTAGGATTGTTCCTACTTTCGTCGTAAGATCACTTGGCACTGCACATCTCGCCACAATAGACATATATTTAAAAGCCCTCTGTGCACTTCGGTGACATCCAGCGAAGTATGAATCGCAGACGTCTAGGTCCGGCAGGGTAGCAACGTGTAGTTGGGATTGAGGTTTTATGCTTAGGCCGGCGTTTAACGTGACCCCAGTCTCAAAGAACCCATTCTGATGTCGATCTCACAGCCAGATTAATAAACCAGGCTCACTAAAGTCTGCATACTCCACTTGGTAATTTTGGCAGTTGACATTTGCAGGACTTGTCACTGACGGTAATAGAGTTGGCAGTGGTGCTCGTGTAAAAACGAGACTGTTTTTTGGATAAATGATGGCTGCATTCTGCGAATACGGTTCTACTTTCTGCTTTACATGAAACTAACCTACGGCTCGACCCTTTTGGCTGTTGTTCGAAACACCGATCTTTTAAAAAGCTAGTTCCAGAGGGTTCTTCATCTTTCTCAGACCAAACCATTTGGCTGGTTTATGAATTAAAATGATCCTTCTAAGCTTTATCCAACTCAACTAACCAATGTATATAAGAATATTACCAACAGAAACCAGAGACCGGGGCGGTCATTTCTGGCTTATTATCCTCGTCAGCCAGCCATACACATTTCCAGGTGTTTCGACCACTGAGGCTCAAACCCGAGTCCAACGCCCTAACCATTGAGCCCCGGGCTCGTTTTCCTGTCGGTTACGATCGGGTATATCAACACTGGTTCGAGTCTCAGCGTTCCGAAACTTGGGGCTTTGGCATGGCTGGTTGATGACGACTAATAAGCCAGAAATGGTCATTCCATCCTATCTTTTCTTTGTTGGTAATGTTTTTAGCCATGGTGCGGTTGCTGACGGGGCTCTAGGTCGAGCCCTAAGGCACAGCAGGACGAGTATGTCTCGTAACGCGATCGCTGACTGCCTCTCCTCTTCTAGTGTTAACAATCGTGACATTCGTGAAATGAACTTTTCGGTAAACGGGACACTGTCCTAATTCCTCCGTTGAGCGATCCGTAAAACAAAAGCGTCGGTTGTCATGGTATCAGGGTGAAACATTTCCACCCTGATGCTGCTCCTGTCCGCGTTATTTCTTAATTTTTGAAGCAAGTTTGTGCGAATTGTTTGATTCACACTCTATAGACTTTCATCGAAACGCTATTGAGTAACCTGGTTTCAGGCATATTTAGCTTACCGATTAACAAGGAATACTTGATGAATCAACTATTGCTTTTGCAGAGGCAACCCGTTGAATGGGCCTTCAAGATTTTAATTTTTGCTTCCCTAGAGCTTAGTTATAGGGCGCCGATGTTGGATTCCTGTGGTATATGTTTTCACGGTCTACCTTCATCATCTACCTCTAGACGAAATAGTCTGCTAATCAACAACCTGATCGGCATTGTCGGATCTGTACTCAGCGGCCTGTGTGTTATCGTCGGACATCCAGCCCTCCTCTACGTGGGTCGCTTCTTCAGTGGCATTAACAGTGGCATCACCATTGGCGTTGCATCCATCTACCTAACTGAGATCGCTCCTCGAAATTTGCGCGGTATGATCGGCGCGTGCCATCAGCTGGCGGTCACCATGGGCATTTTTGTGGCTTACTTAGCAACCCTGACACAGGCGTTGAACGACGCCCAGAAATGGCCACTTGCCATCGGCATCGGTGCCATCCCGCCCGTCATCTCCTGCATCTTCTTCCCCTTCTGTCCGGAGAGTGCCCGGTACATATACCTACTGAAGAACCGTGAGGAGGAGGCGAGGGTCGCCTTCCAGCGCGTGAATGCCACCGAAAATGTTGACATGTTTATCGCCGAGATGCGAGAGGAGGCGGATGTGGCTCGAAATCAACCAAAGTTCAAATTTGTCCAGCTCTTCAAGCAACGAGATCTTCGAATGCCCGTCCTCATTGCTGTGTTGATTCAGGTCCTCCAGCAGCTCTCGGGCATCAATGCGGTAAGTCTCGCCAGAGGCAAGCTCACTCGCGCTTTTTTTATCGGCTCCTGCCCCCATTCGAGGCTGAGCCCCCCACGCACAGAAGAGACCTCGCGGACTTGGCTGCCACCAGCTCACCCAAGAGCTTCTTTGTGTCAGCTTCATGGTGACCAATGGCTGACATTTTTCATTGATACGAACAACAGTTTACACCTGTATCCGCCTTTCATTTCTTCTTGATCCCAAGCTTGCGCTAATTTAAATGCTCGATCTTGATTCGAATGTCTTGGGAGCTGTTCCGTTCTGCAATAGGGAACGCTTATATGGTCCCCGCGGTTGGATGTGGGAACAGCGACCGCCCGTAATACACGTGGCTTTGCGCTATATTCTAGTGAACTTCGGGTTACGGTTAAGATAAGATAATGATTCAAGGAAGGGTTAGAGTAGGGGGGGGGGGCAGAGTCACAGTTAGGGATAGGGTGGATGTTAAGGTTAGGGCAGGGGATTATTTACTCTTTTTGAAATTTAACGCAGGACCACCTGCAGTACGGGGGCGTTCATATTCCCCTGCCCTATCGTGAGGGTCATAAATAATCCCTGCCTTTTCGAGCCAGTGCAGTCTGTTGTGGACAATTTTACAGTTGAACAGCATGCACACAACAATGTAGGACACTGATCGATCCTGATCCGCCGAGATTATGGTCCACAGCCCGCACACGCGGTGGCATAGAAGCCACCGACAAAGACAGGGTGGTCAGAATAGCTGCTTCTGGACTCCGGACCACTGCACGCCATTGGAAGAACCCGAATCAGGTGGCGAAAGCCATGGCTTATCCCAGAACATTAGCCAAAACTGTCCATTTTCGTGCTCCTGTCTCTTTCCGTAAAACTCTTGAAAGGTGTATGCGTTTGGGAAAATTTAGATTGGTAAAAACGGAACTAACTTTTCTGTGTAAGCTTTTGAATATGCCTTATGCGGGCTAGACCATGATTCTGCTATCACAAAGTAAGCCAGAGGAAGTAGAAATGTCAAAACGAAAACAGTCAAAACTGCGTTATGGAAGTGATGATAGTATTTCGACAATCCTATATGTGCTCTTATGGGCAGAGGTGGTGGCAAGTGAATGAGCACATCCTGTGATCGGCTGTCAGTCAAAATGCTGACGGTCGTTAGTCTGGCGGAGTGGGCACCCTATCTTCGCTCTCTTCAACGCACATTTGTGAGCGAAAAAAGCCCATCTGACTCCCTCTGTCACGCTTCAATATGAAGTTATGGTACGTGGGCGTGGACGTGGTTACCGTACTACCTAACATGTGTGCCGTACGTAGCATTCATCCAAAATCTTAGTATATATTCAGCCATTCTATTGTGCATTTTCAATCTTAGAACGGGGCATTTAGGTAAACAAGTATAGGGACAAATGTCCCAATATAAAACGAAAGGTGAGTTCATCATTTGCAACAGAAAATGTACCACTTATATTTAAAGAACTCAATAAATGGTCAAACTTCACATTTTTACCTTGACTTAACCTTGAAAAAAGGTGAAGTGCGCATGTTTTCGTCAGCCTGCTATCTAAATAGGCGCTTTTCAATGAGGTGCCTTATTATAAAAAGCTTTTCAATTGATTTTAGGCGTATTAATTGTCGACTTTTGCTGTGGACGTTCATTCTTCTCTGCAATGAGTTTTCATGTTTGCGTGAATCTACAAATATGACCCAAACAGTCATCTGCATCAGAAAGAATAACCAAAAACTCGTTACTTCGGTAGATAATTTTAAGCAATATCTTATTTTGAAGGTTTAGATAAACATATAGAACTTGAGCTAAATTTACGGCCAATCACTTGAAAATCTTGAAGTCTTTACCGGCATTTCAAGGGAGGTCTGACACTAGTTGCAGTTCAATATCAAAAATACCAGTAAAAAGTTGACGAAAGGGAAGTTCTCTTAATCTACACAAAATGGTATGTTTAAGAGTTCAACTGAACATTCCATTTAAAATTACTAGTCACACTTACAGCTACTTAACGCGTTTGCGGAATGTACAACCTTTCTAAAATTTGATATTTCTTAACGAAGTAATATTACTTTTACGATTCCCCTAAAGTTTTAAATTCACTTAGGGTCGCTATTTATTATTTCAAGGCCTTTCGTGCATGTTTGGGGTGCCGGGTTTGCGACTGATTGTCAATCACTCGAAAATGTCGGCACCTTGCATGAGATAGGTCACACGGTGTACCTCTGTCAACCAGTTGGCCCTATTCGAACATTGGGCAGTGGACTGATTCATATGAGAGGCAGAATGACGTTGACAGTTTGGAATCCATTTGCACGGAACTTCAGTGCATTCCTCACTATAATAAATCCGACGTACTAAAAGAAATGACTCGTAAGCTTGCCAGCTGATTGCATAACTCGGTCCTCCTGCTGAGGACTGTGTGTGCATGTGGGGTTACTGGTTTGAAGGCTGCAGGTCAGGCAGCATGGGCTCTTGATGCGACCTCCAGGCTACTAGTACGCACACGTGAGATCCGAGCTCATCTTCTGTGCAAACCTGATATGTTTTTTAGGGGCGTAGGTCGCGTGTGACACGTAGACAGGCCGGTTACACCTGTCAGTCACTGCGCCCGCGAAGGCCTCCTGTCGTCTTGACAATATCCTACCATAAGAGCTTGGTCGGTGAGGCAAAGGAATCTACGATGGATGCTGCTAAGTCTGCCTCATTATAAATTAATTTACGCTGGACCCACTGGTTCTGCGTCCACTCCACGGGGTACACGGTGGATGTTGGCGCTCGCAATGGTCGAAATCTCCCCCACTCACCCGCTCATTTAACCTGGCTCTCAGTCTGCAGACTAATTGCTTGGAGTAACTTCTAGGTACCCTCTGAAGTAGCCATCCCGAGCATTTATAATATGCGTGGTTTCAAGTCACACGATGTCACTTGAACTTATGATACTTTAAATATCGTTTTGCGGTATCTTAGTGACAACTACCGCCCACTCATTTCTTTTCTATTCACACTGAATCATATTTAATTCCGCTTTTTGATACTCAACCGTTGATCTGGCGTTCTGTTGATTCCTGAATTCCTGTTTATCTCCTATAGCGTTCTGATTTGTTGAAAACAATAATATTTTGCGGCCGAATATGGGGAACTGGACTGGCTATTTCTGGCTTCTTAGCCGTCATCAGCCATTCCTGCCCAACTCCACGAATTGTCACTCCTGAGGCTTCAAACCATGATCTATTGGTTAGAAACCAACGCTCTAACCGACTGCGCTATGGACTCGTTATCTTGCTGGTTACGATCGGATATATTTATAGTGGTCATGGGGGCGCTCACCGATTGCGTTGCGGGAGAAACACGTACCGCTGTGTCTTGTGGCTCACTCCCGAGCTCCGCACAGTGGGTAGTGTTATAGGTAGAATGACATTATGGAAAAAGACAAGGGCGACTGTACTGACCGTTTCTGGTTTAGTAGCTGTCATCCCCAGCCATACTCAACCCTAGGGGTTGTGCAACTCCTGAGGCGCGAACACGCAACCTTGGAGTCCCAAGGCTAAATGGGACAATTAGGTTTCGTACCACGATCGGTGAGCGCCCCGCTACTACTCTTAATTCATCCGATTGCAGCCGAAAGAACAAACAGTCCGTGGCTCAATGGTAAGAGCGTTGGACTTCTAACCAACACGCCGTGGATTCGAGCATTATGGGTTGTACCACTTGAGGGTGGGTCTGACTAACTGATGAGGACTAATAAGTCAGAAATGGTCATTCAAGTCACCCTTGTTTTTGTTGGTAATGTTATCCTGCCTAAAATTATTGCTGCTGCGTGGCTTCTGGCGGGGTTTGAGAGTGAGCCACGAGGCATAAAAGGATAAGTGTCTCCCGTAACGCGATCAGTGAGCGACTCACTACCATTAGTAATATTTACATACAGAAACGCATGAGATCATCAGCCGTAATCCTCCCTCTTCTAAATACAAGTATTCTGTCTGATCATATCCGTTGACTGGTACTAAGGTTGAAAGCGGTTTCTCCTTTGGTGTGAAAAGGCTTTCTCTCATCTAAAACGGTAGGTAGGAGCTCAAACAGATTGACCACAACTCGACCAACAGATACCATGAGCTATTGTTGGCTGCTTATCGGACCAACCAAAGAATCGCTATCCTGGGATAGAGGGCATGGAGCGGTTAGCTATATGCTAGAACTATCGACCGCTATTTGGCAACCCTCAGTCTAGGGCTTTTGGCGTGCCGTCATCACATGCACTCCTATCTTGTGCTCGGATAGCCTGTTTATCCCATCCTTACAAGGACAGCCCTCTCTCTTTGAGTGTGTGCACTTATTTCTAGTATGAAAATTGAGAAGCCTGTTGCCGTAGATAAGGAGTTTTTTTTACTACCAGTTCGTATTTAATATGAATCTATTGTTTCGTTTTTTTCGTATATCTTAAAAGGTGGTGGCCAACTCGTCGCTCATGCTGCGGACAGCCAGTGTACCAGAGGAACAACTGCAGTTTTTCGTCCTTGGAACGGGGTTCCTGAATGTACTTTGCACAATAGTGGCGCTACCCCTGCTTGAACGCGCCGGCCGTCGAACCCTCCTGCTCTGGCCCACGCTCATTCTTGGCCTGACTCTGCTGCTGCAGACCATTATGGTGAGCATCATCAACTCCAAGCCGAGAGAGGAACAGGGGCCATTTGCCGTAGTCTCCGCCATCCTCGTCTTCATCTACATTGGGAGTTTTGCTGTTGGTCTGGGTCCGATTCCCGCCCTGATTGTCGCCGAAATCTTCCGACAGGGTCCTCGAGGGGCTGCCTACTCGCTGAGCCAAAGTATTCAGTGGCTTTGCAATCTCATTGTCCTCTTCAGCTTCCCTTCACTGAATGTAAGTTTCGGTTTACTGGCTCTCTGGATGTAAGCTAACGGCTATAATCGCAGACCGTCTGATTGGCCTGAATAGTAAGACGGATGCTGCTCCAGGTAAAAAATCCCGACAAAGATGAGCGAGACTGGAATGCCCATTTCTGGCTCATTAGCCGTCATCAGCCAGTCATACCAGACTCCAGATAGTGTACCACCCGAGGCTCGCACCCGCGACCTCTTGCTCCGAATTCCAACGCTCTAAAAATTAAGCCACGGGCCCTCGTCGTCTTGCTGGTTTAGATGGGGAATATTGCCATTCGTTGATGAACATCCACCGAGCGCTAACCGAACTCACTCGTCCCGTTCTGCCTTGGGACTCATTCTCCAGCTATACAGCGGCTAGTAGTAGTAAAGGCAGGTGAGAAATGCCGGCAAAGGCAAGGGAGACATGGTTACTTGTTCATCTGCCTGTGCGGCTGCTGGCGGGGCTTGAGAATGAGTTCTGAGGGCCGAATGAGTTCTGTTATTGATCGGTGTGCGTTCATCATCAGCTACTCCGTGTGTCAGCAGGGCAGGCAGTAATTAATTGAGGAAGTGTAACATAAATTGACAAGAGAGAGTAAAAGAAAACTTCCGAGCTAACATGTCCTACTCGAATCGCAGGGCTCCTTTGCCAGGAGCTGAGATATTGCCGGCAGACGATGTGGTAAAGACGGGTTATGTAAGTCTCTGGGTTTAGTATACCTAGCTAACTACTATATGTTTTTGGAAGGTTTGGTATATTATTTTATATCTACAGAGAGTAAAGTTCTGTGTGTAAACTATTGAAATTCGCAGAAAGATGTGTACGAAGTTGTTTTATTTTGATGTTTACTATTCATATACCTTCTATTTATTGAGTTTTTTTCATTAATTTTTTATGATGTCTCGATCAATTTCGTTTCAATATGTAAGCCAAATAGAATAAATTTGGTGAAAATTTATTTATTGTTTCCGATTTCTTACAGACATTTTGCTGCTTCACCACGGTGTGGCCTCACACGTAAAACACCTACACGATCCTGGGCTTAGGGGTGGCTAAGAGGGCTTACATAACCTACCGTTGCTGACGATAACGTAAAATCGGTCTTTCTGGTCTCCCTTTCCTCTACTAGCAATGCTTTTCGATTATTAGTCCGTTGCTTAGGGCTTATGGGTGGCTAAGAGGGCTTACATAACCTACCGTTGCTGACGATAACGTAAAAATGGTCTTTCTGGTCTCCCTTTCCTCTACTAGTAATGCTTCTCGATTATTGGTCCGTTGCTTAGGGCTTAGGGGGTGGCTAAGAGGGCTTACATAACCTACCGTTGCTGACGGTAACTTAAAAATGGTCTTTCTGGTCTCCCTTTCCTCTACTAGTAATGCTTCTCGATTATTGGTCCGTTGCTTAGGGCTTAGGAGGTGGCTAAGAGGGCCTACATAGCCTACCGTTGCTGACGATAACGTAAAAATGGTCTTTCTGGTCTCCCTTTCCTCTACTAGCAATGCTTTTCGATTATTGGTCCGTTGCTTAGGGCTTATGGGTGGCTAAGAGGGCTTACATAACCTACCGTTGCTGACGATAACGTAAAAATGGTCTTTCTGGTCTCCCTTTCCTCTACTAGTAATGCTTCTCGATTATTGGTCCGTTGCTTAGGGCTTAGGGGGTGGCTAAGAGGGCTTACATAACCTACCGTTGCTGACGGTAACTTAAAAATGGTCTTTCTGGTCTCCCTTTCCTCTACTAGTAATGCTTCTCGATTATTGGTCCGTTGCTTAGGGCTTAGGGGGTGGCTAAGAGGGCCTACATAACCTACCGTTGCTGAAGATAACGTAAAAATGGTCTTTCTGGTCTCCCTTTCCTCTACTAGTAATGCTTCTCGATTATTGGTCCGTTGCTTAGGGCTTAGGGGGTGGCTAAGAGGGGCTTACATAACCTACCGTTGCTGACGGTAACTTAAAAATGGTCTTTCTGGTCTCCCTTTCCTCTACTAGTAATGCTTCTCGATTATTGGTCCGTTGCTTAGGGCTTAGGGGGTGGCTTAGAGGGCCTACATAACCTACCGTTGCTGAAGATAACGTAAAAATGGTCTTTCTGGTCTCCCTTTCCTCTACTAGTAATGCTTCTCGATTATTGGTCCGTTGCTTAGGGCTTAGGGGTGGCTAAGAGGGCCTACATAACCTACCGTTGCTGACGATAACGTAAAAATGGTCTTTCTGGTCTCCCTTTCCTCTACTAGTAATGCTTCTCGATTATTGGTCCGTTGATTAGGGCTTAGGGGGTGGCTAAGAGGGCCTACATAACCTACCGTTGCTGACGATAACGTAAAATGGTCTTTCTGGTCTCCCTTTCCTCTACTAGTAATGCTTCTCGATTATTGGTCCGTTGCTTAGGGCTTAGGGGGTGGCTAAGAGGGCCTACATAACCTACCGTTGCTGAAGATAACGTAAAAATGGTCTTTCTGGTCTCCCTTTCCTCTACTAGTAATGCTTCTCGATTATTGGTCCGTTGATTAGGGCTTAGGGGGTGGCTAAGAAAGCCTACATAACCTACCGTTGCTGAAGATAACGTAAAAATGGTCTTTCTGGTCTCCCTTTCCTCTGCTAGTAATGCTTCTCGATTATTGGTCCGTTGATTAGGGCTTAGGGGTGGCTAAGAGGGCCTACATAACCTACCGTTGCTGACGATAACGTAAAAATGGTCTTTCTGGTCTCCCTTTCCTCTACTAGTAATGCTTCTCGATTATTGGTCCGTTGATTAGGGCTTAGGGGGTGGCTAAGAGGGCCTACATAACCTACCGTTGCTGAAGATAACGTAAAAATGGTCTTTCTGGTCTCCCTTTCCTCTGCTAGTAATGCTTCTCGATTATTGGTCCGTTGATTAGGGCTTAGGGGGTGGCTAAGAGGGCCTACATAACCTACCGTTGCTGACGATAACGTAAAAATGGTCTTTCTGGTCTCCCTTTCCTCTACTAGTAATGCTTCTCGATTATTGGTCCGTTGATTAGGGCTTAGGGGGTGGCTAAGAAAGCCTACATAACCTACCGTTGCTGAAGATAACGTAAAAATGGTCTTTCTGGTCTCCCTTTCCTCTACTAGTAATGCTTCTCGATTATTGGTCCGTTGATTAGGGCTTAGGGGTGGCTAAGAGGGCCTACATAACCTACCGTTGCTGAAGATAACGTAAAAATGGTCTTTCTGGTCTCCCTTTTCTCTACTAGTAATGCTTCTCGATTATTGGTCCGTTGATTAGGGGCTTAGGGGTGGCTAAGAAAGCCTACATAACCTACCGTTGCTGAAGATAACGTAAAAATGGTCTTTCTGGTCTCCCCTTTCCTCTACTAGTAATGCTTCTCGATTATTGGTCCGTTGATTAGGGGCTTAGGGGGGTGGCTAAGAGGGCCTACATAACCTACCGTTGCTGAAGATAACGTAAAAATGGTCTTTCTGGTCTCCCTTTTCTCTACTAGTAATGCTTCTCGATTATTGGTCCGTTGCTTAGGGCTTAGGGGTGACTAAGAGGGCCTACATAACCTACCATTGCTGACGATAACGTAAAAATGGTCTTTGTGGTCTCCCTTTCCTCTACTAGTAATGCTTCTCGATTATTGGTCCGTTGCTTAGGGCTTGAGGGGGGTCGCTAAGAGGGCCTACATAACCTACCGTTGCTGAAGATAACGTAAAAATGGTCTTTCTGGTCTCCCTTTCCTCTGCTAGTAATGCTTCTCGATTATTGGTCCGTTGCTTAGGGCTTAGGGGTGACTAAGAGGGCCTACATAACCTACCATTGCTGACGATAACGTAAAAATGGTCTTTGTGGTCTCCCTTTCCTCTACTAGTAATGCTTCTCGATTATTGGTCCGTTGCTTAGGGCTTAGGGGTGACTCAGAGGGCCTACATAACCTACCGTTGCTGACGATAACGTAAAAATGGTCTTTCTGGTCTCCCTTTCCTCTACTAGTAATGCTTTTCGATTATTGGTCCGTTGCTTAGGGCTTAGGGGTGGCTAAGAGGGCCTGCATAACCTACCGTTGCTGACGATAACGTAACAATGGTCTTTCTGGTTTCCCTTTCCTCTAATAGTAATGCTTCTCGATTATTGGTCCTTTTCTACGCAACTGTCTGTGATAACCCAGCCCCGAGCTCAAGGGCAAAACGTAGCGCTTCGTCCTGCGATTATACCGAACCGGTGAAAGTCACGTTCAAATGGGTTTATCTAGCAGTTTGGGTTGCAAGTGAAAAGGCATTTGAGCCAGTCGGATTTGGAGAATTCGATTAACTGGAGGTCTGCTATGCCAACTAAATGAGCCATTGGTTTGACAAGGCGAAGTCGAAACAGGGTGGCCTGCCTCTAGAGCGTGGGTAGTGATATGCGAGAGTTGGTTTACAGCACCTGTCCAAATTTGCGCTAATTTGGACGTAACCTGCTTTTCGTCCGATTTGGCATCTGCCAGCCTTTCCGTCATTTTCTTATGAGCTTCAACAAGCACCATGGTTAACACCGTGTTATACTTGTTTCGCATGCCCACCTGTAGATGCCAGGAGCTACGGGGGGTAAATTTTATGCTTTTAGCACACGAAAAGAATGCTCGTCCCGCATAAATGCCACGAATGTGCTCTACCGGTACGCATGCATTATTCAAAGCGCTGTTCAACTGTCCCTTTCTGCTTCCATTTTTTAGGAATCGATGAAGGGTTACGTCTACCTGCCCTTCCTCGTTGTGGTTATGGTCTGCTGGGTCTTCTTCTTTCTTTTCATGCCGGAGACGAAGAACCGTACTTTTGACGAGGTTGCTAGGGACCTGGCTTTTGGTACAATCGTAGTGGGCCGGCGTACTGCTGCTCTCCAGACCACTGTGTTCACAAAGGAGTCGAATGAGGAACCGACCCCGGCACATCCTCTGCTGGAGGGCGTGGGAAGTGAAAAAGTGGCCTGAAAGTGTTTCCGTCCGTTCTCCATTCATCGTCTTATCACTCATCGTCCGTAAAAATGACCTTCTTGGTTCTTTCCCCTCGAACGAGCTTTACTGATGCCCGTTGTTACTTTGATTTCCAACAAGGGATACATAGACGAAGTTCCGTCGAGTAGGCGGGACTCTATTTTAACCTTCCTGTTCTTGACTTCCGCAGCCATTGATAATTTGTTGATAGCGTAATCAGGCACCTAGGCACTTTTTAACCCCAGTCAACTCCCCTGTCCATTCGCTCTTTCTCCTTCACTCCCTTCCTCGTTCTCCGAAGTTTTCATGCTGTCACCACACCGATTAACTTTTAGTTGACTAAAATTTCCAAGAAACATTTAACTCAGTGCACAATTTCGACCCTCAGTTCACGGTTTTGGGTAGTTTGATTGAGAAATAACATTATATTTTGTGAAAAATAAACTAATATGAGGTTTCAAGTTACGTGAAGCAGAACGATCCCTCCAAAGGGACACTTTTTACTGTAAATTTGGCTCTGTTAATATTTTGTAGGGTAGGAAACAATTACCTCGATTAAAAACGGGGCGAATCCGAGGGCCTGTACCTACATTTTCTGATAACTACATCTGAGTGACGTAAAGATCGCCTTTTTGAGTTGCCAGATGTTAGCAAAGTGAGGTACTATAGTCTCTAGTTAGGGTTCTACTTCACGTCACGATCCGTTTTGACAACTTTTAGTAACGCAGGGAGAGAATTAGAGGTTATATCCTGATATCCTGTCCTCTTAGCTGTTATTCGTTCCTCGGGTGTTTACTTTGCACTGCAAAATTGCTTGGGCACTTAAATGTAGATGGTCGGGTACTCTGCCAGCTGGTACACTGTAATGGGTTACGATTGTTCGCAACTGTGGGCGGACACGATGATATTTGAGAGAAAGGTGATGGTCGCTGCATAAGTGCAGCATTTCCATGCTGTTTGTAGCTTTTTTGAACACGTTTTAGCTCCCAGTTGTGTGACCCGGAGATCACAGGTCATAATTCTTCCACGATTGTTGCAACCGAACAATGGAAGTTTAGCCGCCACAAATGACAATGCCGCCACCGCACGGTGGACGAGTCATCCTTACCAAATAGTTTGATGAGAAACTTTGCGGATAATTCTTTTCTGATCTGTGTAAAAATGCCTAAATCCTGGCTCAACAAACCAAATCCGAAACTTAATAACTGGAAGAGAGAGAGAGAGAGGGGCGGGGGTTCTCATTCAGGGGCGGGGGGTTCTCAGGGGGGTGGGGAGAAGAGAGAGAGAAGAGAAGGAGAGAGAGAGAGGGGCGGGGGTTCTCATTCAGGGGCGGGGAGTTCTCATTCAGTGGAAAGTAATCGATGAATGTTTAATCAAACGTGGTCATTTAGGACGTCAGTCCTTGATGCAATGGCAGCTTATAAATGCTGAGCCACCGATGTGTTCCTAGCCCGTACTCGAATCTGCCTCTGGAGATGGGTTCCAGCTAGAATCAGAAAAGTCATTCAAATGAAGCTCTTATCGGAGTGACCACATTCTCATCTTGACTGCCTTTAAGAGGGTTCCCTGGGTGCCGGACACCAACCGTAGGCATCCACGCAATCATTGCAACTGTCTAAGATGCCTTATTTGTACGTCAGAATAACTGCATGGATGCTTACAGTTGATGTCCAGCACACAATGAACTCTCGTGATGGTTGCTGAGGGTGACACCATGGATACACACGACCTGAGCGGTTCTATGGTGCTAAACAAGAAACCTGATGCAATGCCAAGAAGATTGCGCTACGCTTGCTGGAAGGCAGAACAATATGTGCTAAAAATTTGGGCTGACTAAAGCTAGATTCTTCGGTCGTAATTTTGCTAGTTTTTTACGTCTCGAAAGTTCAAAATTATTCGATGATGATGGGCATAGGTTCCCTGTATTCGCGAGCCACTTGGTAGTTTCATGAGAGTTTAAGATCCAGGAGATGAATATTTTTTTAAGTTAGCACTGCAGCGTGAATTCAGGCTGTTTGTGTGTATTCCTGCCTCGGCGATCTTCTCCCTCATACCGGTTTTGCATATTGACACCCGAACAGGGGTCAGTTCCGGTCGTTTAATTTCAGAGTGAGTGTGAAACTGCCTCTGAAGGGCATTGAAATCTTATTAAATGTGGAAATGTACGCCTGTATTCCTACTGCCAGGGCAGTAGTGCACCTGCATCGTTAAAACCTCAGCAGAAGGAAAAGTTTATGGACGCCTGAACTGAAAAATATATCCTGTGCAGAGCTGTGAATGGCTATTTCCGGTGCCAATGAGGGCTGGTTAGACCACCAGCGCTGGTCAGAAAGGGACGATTTCTTTGCGGTCTGTAGCTTTTTCACAATGGCGTGTGCACGATGCCCAGGCGTCTATGTTTGCGTGCGTGTGAGCCCGGTCACTATAGCAATGATCGCCGGCGACTGGTTGGATGTGCGTGTTGCAGTCACCTGCGTCGGTGACAGCTAGAGTCGGTACGGTGGCACATGAGATTTGGATGTCATGTCATCACGTCTCGCGGGTTGACATACCGGAGACATGTAGGAGACCGGATGTTACCGTGTGAGCGCTGATCAGTAACGGAATGTGTGCAAGTCTGGTGACGACGCCTAGTTAATGGAATGTGAACTGTGCAAGTGATGATGATGATGATGATGATGATGATGATGATGAGGAGGAGGAGGAGGAGGAGGATGATGATGATGATGATGATGATGATGATGATGATGATGATGATGATGATGATGATGATGATGATGATGATGATGATGATGATGATGATGATGATGATGATGATGATGATGATGATGATGATGATGATGATGATGATGATGATGATGATGATGATGGTGATGGTGATGGTGATGGTGATGATGATGATGATGATGATGATGATGATGATGATGATGATGATGATGATGATGATGATGATGATGATGATGATGATGATGATGATGATGATGATGATGATGATGATGATGATGATTATGATTATGATTATGATTATGATTATGATGTTGATGATGATGAGGATGCAGTGGCGAGATGCCACATGTTCCTCCTCACGCCAAGTTATGTCAGAACATCGGATAACCGGCTCAGACCCTCACCCAGAAGGGACTAGGTCAAACACCAGCTGTTTCTGGTTGCCTGTAACTGAGCCTCCAGAATGTCATCATCGTCAGTAAAAAACAGGGCTTATATATAGGGATACAATAAACTGGCTGCCCAAACACGACTTCATAAGCAACCAATACAACCAGATATCTATCAGGCTCACTTGATTAATTGGGTTTTGCCACAAACCCGGTGGCCAAGCTGGGATTAAGTACTGGGAAACTTGCTTGGGCAGTCAACTTACACTATCAGAATTGGTGGATTTCATAGGTCGCTGTAGGCTGGGTGAGTAAATTGATATAATGTGATTAAAATCCCATTCAATTTCAGTGTTCACTCGAAAATTAAACGACCGAAATCTTTCGTAAATGGGCCAAATTAATGATTAAAATCTCAAAATCCCCTGCTTCCTAGGCTGAAATAAACTTTTTTAATATACTGAAAGTAATAAGGTTTATATAACCCACATGCTCTCGTACACAGCGTTCCGCGGTTGAATAAAACGCAGTTTCCTCCACATAAAGGACTGACTATCAACACCCCCGTTAGGGCTCAAGTAAAGCGTTAGCCAAAGAAAATAAACCTAACAACCACCTTGAGTTCGGTGGAAAAATTACCCCAGGTAAAGCCGATCGTTCTACGGATTAAATATGTCATTCAAAGAAGATCACACTGGATTTTACGAACCTACAATTTAAGAGTGAACAAGAACGCAATATGCGACCAAATTCACGGAACAAAGGATAGTTCAACGAGTAATACGGAACCGGTGGTAAAGGAGAGTGCCAACCCAAGTCTAACTCTATCCATTGTTTTCAATAGGGTTTACATTCTTTGCCAGGTTAGTAGGTAGACACTTTACTTTTTTTGCTCCAGCTAGTGTGCAACTTGCGAGATCCAGCGGCTTTACGTCACACCGTCCATTATGCGCGGAGTCATTCTTAGCTGACCTGACTCACTTTTTTACGGACCCTCGGCAGGGGCAAGAATGAGGCCGGCTTTGCGCGAGCTTTCAGTAAAACTGAGGCGTTTTGAAACTACTGTGGCGTCCTAATAGTCGATGCTTGGAAAGTTGCCATTTTACCCGATCATTCGGTCCTCCTACCGCCAACGAAATATTGTGTTTGACCCTACTAGCCCGGCAATGAAAGCCCACCCTTACGGGCACAATGCATAGAGTTAGGGTTAGCTTGGCGTGCAGTATGGTCGCGTATCACACACCAACCTATCCTTTGCCTAAGGGTGATACGTTAAATACACAGTTTTTAGAGATTAGTGTGCGAAGAATTTTCTCCAAAATACCTACGAAGAACAGGGAAAATGACCGACATTCCAAGATATTCTAATTGTGAGAAGATTAACTGGCAAACCGAAAGAAATAGGCCTAAGCAGGTCGTTGGTTCCACACGAAGTCTCGGTGGCTACACTGTCCACCTGACTGTTCACAGGCAGAGCTGTGGGGACGTTGTCATCGAACGAGATAAGCGCGACTCAACAATCCAGACGGACAAGCACAGGAAGCTCGGTACCCATCCAATCAACTCCGAAGGATCGAGCATAATTAGCTACTCATCGCTCGATGTCGTCTTGCTTGTCCACATCGTTAACGTTCATTAAACTATAACTCTGCCGATAGAAACGAAAAGGCGGGTTGCAGGAAGCAGTTCAGAAGAAGATGGGATAACTGGCAACAGTTTATTGGCCTGACGTTTCGGATTCTCTCTCGAACCCATCATCAGAGACAGACGCAGATAAGGGTCGTGGAGGCACGAGAAGTGCAGTATTTATAGTGCCTAGTCACCATACCATAAGTAGTAGCTCTCGTGATCACCGCAGGGTTCGTAGTTGATGTGATGATGACTTGTCAGTCCGCGTCCGAATCGTTAATGGTCACGGTTTCCTAATCCGTTGGATGTTGGCTGTGTGAATCATGGTTCTCAGGCCCGCAGTCCACCAACAAGCGCTTCCATATTCTGCGCTGAGACTTTTTCTCGGCATATCAAGCATTCACGTGGAGAGGGTGCGAGCAACCAATATTTCCAGTGACGAGCTAAAGTGGCGAGTAATGATTACGTCAACGTCCAAAAGGGATTACGAAATCGAGGTCATTGACGATTCGGACACGGACTGTCAAGCCGTCATCACATCAACTACGGCCCCCTGCGGTGATCGCGAGAGCTGCTAATTATAGTACGCACGTGGTCACATGGCAATTACTCACTATAAAGGCTGTACCCCTAGTGCCTCCACGACCCTTATCTGCGTCTGTCTCTGATGCTGATTTCCAGGGAGCATCCGAATTTTCAGACCAATAAACTTGTTCCAGCTATAACATCTGTCGAAGTAGTGAGGTCGACAACACGAAGGTTTCCCATATCAGAATTCAGGGAAGATGGATTAGGTAGAATGAGCCCTTACTGAGATAAAGAGTTTACAAGGGGCTCTGCAAGCAGTTGTCACTAGCTGTGCCCTCAGGCCAGGTCATTGTTGTGTGTCCGCTGTTGAGATTACTTGATCCCAGGGCGTCATTTGTCGTCTGCAGCTAATCGGTGCAGCGTCTGCGCCGGCCATCACGTGAACCTACTGCCTCTAACAGAAGCGGCGGACTAAGCGACGCGCATGGGAACGGACTGCCACACATCCTCCTCTGCTATACCTCTCTCTCTCTCTCTCTCTCTCTCTCTCTCTCTCTCTCTCTCTCTCTCTCTCTCTCTCTCTCTCTCTCTCTCTCTCTCTCTCTCTCTCTCTCTCTCTCTCTCTCTCTCTCTCTCTCTCTCTCTCTCTCTCTCTCTCTCTCTCTCTCTCTCTCTCTCTCTCTCTCTCTCTCTCTCTCTCTCTCTCTCTCTCTCTCTCTCTTTCTTGCAGGTGGCATAAATTTTTCTGAGGTAACCGAAGGCTTCTTCGCTAAGACCCATATCATACTCACCCAGTGCCAGAGACTGCCGTGCTAAAATTAATCATGCGGATGGGGAACAGCTAAATCCAGGTAAGAAATCTGGTATTGTTAACCAGCGTAAGTCCCACAAACGCCTCACGTAAGCAGAAACTGATGGCGCGGATTAGCGACTAACTGTCCCCAATCACTGTCTACACCCCGTAAACAAGCCACAAGTTCAATTTCGCCTGAACAAGTAGTATGGCATGGGTCGGCAGTAAGGTAGCCGGAAAATTCCTTCAGGTTTGGACGTTGAACCACAAATCACTAAACCGGTATATTGACCTATTTCCCACCTATCACCGAGGGAATTTTCGTCAGATGACCAGATTTCATGTCCAGTCAAGGTTATTCATATCTGACAGAATGCGAGACGGCACGTTTACTCATTTTCTGTTGTTTTATTGGATATAAAACCTTGACAGTCTCATGTGTCAGAAAGCTGGAAGAATAATTTTATTCGCCTGATGTAGCTGATTCAAACTAAAACACATCATTTCTTTCAATACAGTCCCCAATAAAATTGGCCAGTATTTTCGCCCCCACAAGTTTGGTGTTGAAACACAGGTACCCATTGAGTGCCTTTAACACCGTGGGATCTTTGGACTGCTTTAAAATTGCACTATCTGAGGTTGATGAATGGAAAAACGCGCAGTATTCATAGGATGTTGTTCCATGGGAATACATACCTACCATAAATCAAAATATATCTCGATATTATCTTCCCGGTTATGCAATTTACGATGGGGCGAAAAGAAAAGATGCAGTTATCAAAGATCCTGGTGACCAAAAAATTAATAATATGTAAGCAGCAAATATAACGCAACTACAGGGTTTGCAAAAACAAACCCCCAATCAGTCATACAACCCAGCGACGTAGGGATGCTATATCGGTGTGGTGAGACGCACTGCAGGGAATTTGAAGACAAAGTTGCCGAATCGCAATACTTTCGATGATTACTCACACCTAAAAAAACGTCCCACAATCTGTCAGCTGCATTTAGATTTGGAGTGGTACACAAGTCAGAAGCCACTCTCACGTGTCAAGCAATTAAATTGAAAAATCCCCTGTTGTGGTTGGAAACGTCTGAAACTGCCTACTGGATCTCGTGCAATTTTCAACCAAAGCAATTACATCGAAGAAACCCTACCACTACGCTGGACGCGGATGGCTGAGTATGCATCAGCAGTGAGGGGAGCGGCGCCCTTTCTAAGTTTGGAGCTCATCCGGTAGGACCAGGTCAAACCTTAAAGTTCGACGAGACTGAAATTCCCAAGGGAGGTGACAACTGCGTGGACTGCGGACTACTTGAATCATGGTTCTTCGACCCGCAGTAAATTTTCATGTATAATGACCTCTTCCATACTTAAGGCTAAAACTTTTGTTTAAGCAGAGAAATCGGCCCCGTGAGGAAGGGCGTGTCAAATGCCGCTTCCAGTGACAGTATTGGTGAACCCAAAGGCCAAATGATCACCATTCAACGAATTGACACCAGTGATGAAATTACCACAATTCAAGACGTGGATGCGGACGAACACGCAATCATTGCACCAATTACGACCACTGACGGTGGATGCGTGGGCTACTAAATAGCATAGATACTTGCTCGCACATCAGCCGTATCCTGTAAATACTGCGCAGCTTGTGCGTCCATCATGCTTATCTGCGGCTGTCTCTGATGATGCGTTCGAGCTAGAATCCGGAAAGTCATGTGAATAAAGTTCTCATCCGAGCAATCACTTTCTCTTCCCAATTGCTCCCTGCAATTTGCTTTTCGCACCTATCGACAGTCTAAGAGCTCCACCAATGAAAACGAAGATTGTCGACCTGTCGGGCCTTCTCGTTCCTCCCGCTCCCGCACCCTCCTCCTCCTTCCCCTTCTTCTTCTTCTTCTTCTTCTTCTTCTTCTTCTTCTTCTTCTTCTTCTTCTTCTTCTTCTTCTTCTTCTTCTTCTTCTTCTTCTTCTTCTTCTTCTTCTTCTTCTTCTTCTTCTTCTTCTTCTTCTTCTTCTTCTTCTTCTTCTTCCTCTTCTTCTTCTTTCTTCTTTTTTCTTCTTCTTCTTTACTTATCTGGAATGCGAACATTCGCCCCTAAGCTTAGACGTGTCTAGGGATATTTGGCAGACATGCTTGGCCAATTTCGTGCTGATCAGGAAAACGGATAATGAGCACTAACGACTACATAGCGGCCGATGACGTCGAGGATAACACACACGTTTGGACAGACCTCCTGGGATAACTGTTCGGTCATGTAAACGCTGGACAGAGTTGATACCCATTACAGCAGGCACACTTGAATAGCTATAATATGAGAAAGGTTTGAAACACAGAAATCTGTGTTTTGGTCACGCAAAAATCCAGCGCAATTTGTGGTACTTTACAGCCACAAAGTGTAGCAGTAAAACGGTTGACTGAAACTTCGCATCTCATAGCTACCATAGCAACCGTTCACAACATGCTTCCAATGCGCTTGAGTAAAGACGAAGATATGGGCCTGAGTTTCTGAAAGAAAATGAGGACGATCGCCAGAACTAACAGTATAATTACTCATGTTTACAGAGCCTTTTAAGACTCCATTGTTAGGAACACTGACGAGGTAAGGTTTACTCATGTGGCCAGCTTAACCGGACACGAGGAAAAGGAGCACTCCACCCAGGTAATAAAACTGGCCCTCCGCATAATTCCAGGAGGGTTAAATATTCCCGTGTCCTAAACTTAACACTATCCCTAACAAAAATCCGGGGAAGGATGCTTCGTATGGCCGCTTAGAAATGACACGGGAACAGGAACCGTTCAGAATACATTTGGCTTTGCGCTAAAGGCCAAGGACACTATTTTTAGGATTAAGGTGAGGATTAGATTTAGGTTTCGCGTTAGGATTGAGTTTGAGGTTAAGGTCAGAGTTGGGGTCTGGGTCATGATTAGACTAAGGGTTAAGGTTAATATCGTGTTAAGCGTAGGGTTTTAGTTTAGGATAGGACAGTTTGGTTTTATGTTAGGTTTAGTGTTAGCTTTAGGATACGGGTACGTTTAACTTCTCTAAATTAACCGTAAAGCCATCCATTTTAAGCGGGTGGGGTGTTTCCTATTCCCGTGCCCTGTTTAGCCGGTCATTCAAGACGTCCATACCTACATCCGAACCATGGTCCTCACCTCAACCCTCGTCCTACCCTACGCCTTAACCCCATAGGTAACACTAACCCTAAAATTACCTCCAGACAGAACCCTGAAGCTAACTGTACCCTTAAACCCAACCCTAAACCTAGCTTGAAACCTAACGATAAACGTTACCCTACTTTTCCAGAAATCTGGCGCAAAGCCAACTGTGTTTCGGATGGTTCCTGTTCCCATGCCCTGTTTAGGGACAGCCTTCAGCATGACTCATCCCGTGCAGTCTCTTGCATTCTTGATTGGAGGCACAATCATGCCCGTCATGGCAACTTGCGATAGGCAGGGGGCAGATAGGCATGCCACCTTTCTGAAGAAGAAGAAGAAGAAGAAGAAGAAGAAGAAGAAGATCAGGTCTCAAGCCATCCGTGAGTCCGCGATGTTGGATTCACGGCCTGCCTTCAGGATGGGAACAGCGACTTGGAACAGCGTATCACTCCCAATAACGCCCGATTCAACCCAGATTGCTGTAAGTTCGGTCTAATTGCCGTCAAGAAACGATGGTGGCATAGAATTTGACGGAGGACATTTACAACCAGCTTTCGTGAGGGAGATGATCGACACAACTGCCTGGTGAGCGGTAGGCTCTGAACGGTGGGCGATGCCGAAGTTTTGAAACTGGCCACGGGGCAACCTCAGATGTTTCAACTGCAAGGAGGAGCCTATAGGATCTCCTCCTCTTCTCCTCCTCCTCCTCCTCCTCCTCCTCCTCCTCCTCCTCCTCCTCCCTTCATCATCATCACGTATCATCATCATCATCATCATCATCATCATCATCATCATCATCATCATCATCATCATCATCATCATCATCATCATCATCATCATCATCATCATCATAATCATCATCATCATCATCACATCATCATCATCATCATCATCATCATCATCATCATCATCATCATCATCACAATCAGCATCAGCATCAATTTACTCCCCTTCAAAAGAACAGCCTGTGATTTACGGTTTCTTTTACACCCAAGAAACAACATGCGCATACCTCAAAAACAGTTTTGGGAGCAATTAATTGAGAAAAGTCAACTATGTAGGCCTCAAGGTTCTATAACTGTAAGGTCAGTGGCAACATAGTCACACTGCTGAAATATCGCCTCTCTCCTTTTCTTATTCGAATATGACGGTAGCATTCTGTCAGCCTTGGCCGCATAGTTTGTCTTAAGTTTCGAAGTGCCAACTATAAGGTTGCCCAGATGTATTTAATTGACGAAGGATATCTGAGTAATTACTGGATGAGATGGATAATTATTTATTCCTCTGTAGCCTTTGCTACTTAAAAATGACGAGAAATCGTCCGAAAACTCCGATAGGCGTCACGAAACTAAAGCAATTAAAACAGCTAGACCTGCTTTAAATTAATTAAATGACCCTATTTCCGAAGCACCTAAAAATTTAATGGCCGATGTGTTAAACGCACTCTTAAAATACTGCACGGGATTGTAAGTATTAAGGAAAAAGTTAACTGAATAGGAGTAGACTGTAAAGTTGAAATGGAAGCGCTGGACATGACCTGAAAGAGGCCGCAAAATAGGATCACTGCTAATTTCTGGCCACGCACATGTCTTGGTCCGAGAGCCGGAATCCTTATGTTGAGTGAGAATCCTCCTCTGAGGCGCAAACGTCGGCTGCAGTTATTTAACGGCATTCAGAAAACTTTTCCCAGCCTTGTAAAATGCCTTATTAAAAGTGATTCCTCAAAAACTGCATAATGGCTTCCTTTGCTATGTTATATTTTATCTCACAAACTTGGTTGCGCCAACAGACAGGCGCTTTTTTCAAAGTTCCAGACGAGACACGTGCCCACTCGTTCGATTAGGTTGCTTATCGATTATTTTTGTTCAAATTCAATCAAACCCTCCGACTGTAGTAGGCCTGATTAAGCTTGTGACGGGTCGGACCCAAGAATGGTAAGCGGTTCATTTAGCTTAAATTATTAAACTACTTTGCCCAGGGTTATGTACTTCTTCTTACAACCTTCGCCGTATGTTTCGGCTCCTCCTCTCTGATCGGCTACAACCTGGGAGTAGTCAATTTACCAGGAGATGTAAGTTACGACTTTTTGTTACTTGCGATATAAATGTGTTAACTATTTTCGCACAGGCAGCCATAACCCTAAGAGAGGAATTGCTAGCTTAACTGAGTTTCTATGTTCAGATTGTTTTTATTTGCTACTGTTTAATAGATAACCTCAAGTTGCAATTGAGAAAGGACGTGAAATTGTCGATTAATTTCCACTTTATGCCTTGGAATCTAAGTTTAAGTTACAAAAGTTTTCGTGTTTCTTTTTGTAATACAATGCCAGTTGTTTGACCACCTACAAGGCTTAAAACCAAAATGGTGACAGTAAGTTATTTTGAAATTCATCAAGTTGTGAACGCATGAACCCAGTTCTACAAGTTTAAGATAAAATTACAACTATGTAAGATAATATTCCTAAATGATGCTTATATCTCTGGGCTGTAGCAATGTTTGCACGACTGGGCAAAATGCACCTTCAATCCACAGAATTTATCGCTATCACCGGCTTTATAAATACATGTATGGGACAAGGCCTTAAAAGTTAATTCGTTTTATGGATGCGTTTTATAAGTGTTAGGGTAGGGGTGGTATTAAAACTTGCTGTGTGAACCAAATTAACGCAACAAAAACCTTAATCCTTATTTAAGGCAAAATAGGTTGGTTGTTTAGGTACATTAAACGACTAATCTCATTAAATGTTAGCCGAACTTCTGACCTGCGTTTTCTATTAGAAAGGATTAATGAAGTGGGTTTGTGATAATGATTATCCTGCAGGATAATCCCAATATATGTCAGTAACGTTAGGATGACAACTCCTGGAAACACCCGCAAAAACTGTACCCAGTAAAAATGCCTACTTAAGTAATATGATATTTGCTATTGATTTCCTGCTTTTATAAGTTGAATATAATTTACCGAAATATGCACTCTTTTGTACCAGTTTTATGGAAAGTTGCGTACTATTCAAATTTTATTCTCGAAAAAAGCATATAATTGGGTCTGGAAAGGTTGCTAATTGTTGAATTTCTGAAGATTGCGAGATATCCATTTATACAGCGTTGCCTCAGTCCGCTTAGTGATGCTTCTAAAAGGTATCGAGAAACGTATGACTTTCCTTACATACATACAGCTTTTAGACTAGAAACCCCAATTTCAGAAGGAAAAGAAGTTTTATCCTATCTGCAAAACATTTGTGGTAGGAGGATTTCACTGCCTGTAACTTGAGCCAACTTAAACAATCAAACATTATGAATTGCTAACTTAAAAGAAAATTCATTAGAAATTACCAGACTTGTTTACAGAACACCAAACTTGCCAAATAAGGGGCTAACACGTGTCAGTATTGCTTCTGAACTTCCAGCGTGTAGACTCGTCACTCAGTAGTAAATAGAATAATCAAGAACCTCAGTTTTCGGACTCGTATAAGAGGCCATAATCAGAGACTGAGAATGTCGCGGCAACTGAACAGTTTTTCTAGTCAACTGAAGAGGAAGAGGGTAGAGGACGGAACATTCTACAGAGCAAACATTAGAGTAATAAAAATCCACGCTAAGGTGATGGGGTGTTTCAAGGAGGTTGTGCATTGCGTTTTAACCCCAAGAAATTTGCGAACTTGGCCGCGTGAAGCCTGTATCGGCCACTCAATGGTCGAGTACATCGATTTCGTTGGTTTACTTATCACATTTTCCTTTTCGATAGTTGATAAAAGCCTATATGAAAGATGCATGGAAGCTAAATGATAACCAGCTTGAAGTTTCTTACGGACAAGTGTCTGGTGTGTTTGTAATCGCCGCAGCCATTGGCGCCTTCAGCTGTGGATGGGTAGCGGACGGCCTGGGCAGGTAAGCAGAGAGACTAGACATTTTATTTCTTGTCCTCCAATGCTTGATTATGACTTTTGTTGGTGCTCCCCAATAGAATCGCATCATTTACCCAGAGGTACGACCAAATCATAGGCTTATAAATAAAATTTTCGTTTAGATGCTCCCACCCACTAGCGTAGATGAAAGCAACCATATTTTCTGTGTAAGTATCGACTCGTTCATTTATGGACTGTGTAGATATTATACGACTAAAGCAGGCCAGACAATATCCATCAGCAAGTCCGAGGAAAGTATATTTATATATTTTAAAGTAACCAGTTTACAGTGATCCCATACTGTTTGTAGATCTTCGGCGGGTCTTAAATCAGACATTAAGATCCGTTTCAAACCTACTCACTACCGATTATAAACCCGCGTATTTTGGCATCATTTTTTTGCCTATATCTTGTGGTAAATCTCGCTGAGATTTTGCTTATGGTCAACCCTTTACCCACGCAACTTTCCGTCATGTTTCCAGACGGGCTTCATCTGCCCTAACCACGTGATCCCCTTTTTGGACTTGGCTACTCAGGCTTGGGTAAGGCACTGTACCAGCATTACCGACGTTAACTCACTCAATTCAGTCCCTGTGATCGCAGTCACCCACATTTCCTACCACACCTCGTCTATGACGGATCCGATCTATCTAGGTTAGAAGTGGAGTGCCAGAAAATGTGCTATGTAAGCGTTCACTGCGCGGAGCGTTTTATTTTCCACCGGAGTCGTCTGCTTGCCAGCCTGCCTAAAGACAAGGAAGGTAGTTTGTTTGCGAGAGAGTTTTCAAACAAGCGAAATATATGGAAATACAAGTATTTTCGCTTGTATCGGCAATTGAATAACAGGTCAATATCCATGCGATCTATCAAAGTTCTTGATAGAAATATCGACACAGCTTCCTATCTGAGTCAGTAAAGGATGGTTATATCACAGCGATTTATTTTAACTGCATCAATGTAGCACCGGTCACTCCAGTAAGGGCTTGAATATTCGGATTTGGGCCATATCAGAAAGCACCCTTAGGCAAGTGCGGATTGGAGTAGTGGAAAAAAATATTGCCTCTGAATAAGTAATGGATCCTATCCAAAGGTATGCAACCGACCTTTAGGGGAATGTGCTATTAGTTTTCAAGACGCCCGAGTACTTGCTGACACGGCATTTAAAACCGATGAAGGTAAATGCGCCGTTTCAATAGCTTCCTTCTATGCGACTTGAGTGGAATAGGAAACCGGAAAGTTAATGCTGTGAGGATTGATATTTGACAGAAACGAAAAATACTGCAAGACCTACTTGACAGCGTGCACGACGTGGAGATATGCAGTAGATGAGCTTTCTGAGCCTCAA
Source organism: Schistocephalus solidus (assembly GCA_017591395.1). NCBI lineage: Eukaryota > Metazoa > Platyhelminthes > Cestoda > Diphyllobothriidea > Diphyllobothriidae > Schistocephalus > Schistocephalus solidus. The sequence continues at coordinate 117,806 of WEDG01003045.1, forward strand.
CTCTGCTCAACCAATCAAAATACCAATACCAAATGTGCACTAAACTACTTTCTTTACTTTCGATCATGACATCGCAGGAGTTAGATCACCTACTGTCGGTAACTTTAGTATTTTGGAAAGGCAAATCGTTATCCCTACGTGGATGGATGGCGTGTTACTTGCGCAACGAAAATGTCAAATGATGCAAACGGCAAGAGCATGACTGCCAAGAAAGATCACTATCTCACTAAAAATGGCATTTTAAGGAGATTCCGCCGTTCATTCACATTCGAAAAATTCAATTTTTCTCAACTGGAGCTATCTGCAAGACACGAACTTATAGCGTACGCGGAGGCCACATACAATGCTAGTTCACGGACCTTTGCGTCTTTCCAAAAGATGATTTTGAGCGATGGGCTAACGTTACTGTCGGTTCTAGACGTCCCGCTTCTGTGGCTACTCTGACAATGCGATGGTTTGACTTTTTTAAACGAAAGGCTGCTACAAAATTTCCCTGTCAAATTCAATGATTCCTCCACTCAGAGTGAGTAACCACTAGCATCTTTGAAAATAATTTATTCTCAGCACTAAGGTCTGTCTGTTTTGGTAGAAATAGGACGGTTTTGTTAAGTCCTTTATGTTTCCTCTTTCCTTTGCTAGGAGAAACAGTTTGATGTTAAACAATATAATCGGTATAATCGGCGCTCTAATGTGCGCTCCGTGCGTCAAGACAAAGCAGCCCGGTCTGCTTTTTGGAGGTCGTTTCCTGAGCGGTCTCAACAGCGGTATCACCATTGGTGTGGCCTCCCTCTACCTCACCGAAATAGCCCCACTCAATCTGCGTGGTTTCATTGGTGCCTGTCATCAACTGGCCGTCACGATGGGCATCGTCATCTCATACTGTGCTACCATCAAACAGGCCTTTAACACGGACACTCTTTGGCCGCTTGCGATCGCTATCGGAGCCATTCCACCGGCCGTCTCCTGTTTCCTCCTGCCCATGTGCCCTGAGAGCCCACGCTACCTTTACCTCATAAAAAACCGAGAAGAGGATGCTAAGAAAGCTTATGCACGACTAAATCCTGAAGGCGTGGACATGTTTACGGCGGAGATGCGCGAGGAAGCAGAAGCCGCGAAAAAACAACCCGAATTCAAGTTTATGCAGCTTTTTAAGCAACCAGATCTTCGACTACCCGTCGCTATCGCAGTGCTGATCCAGGTTCTGCAACAACTCTCTGGAATTAACGCGGTAAGAGCCTTACTATAAGCATTTATTTCCTTCCAGATTTTGCTAAGTTTTTTTCACTTGTGTTTCACAGAGATTAGTATTTTAATACACAGATGTATCGTTTACTCATCTGTAGCACTAACTCCGTGTAGTAAGACTTATATACTATTTTAGGAAGGCTTGCTACTACACGCGCTGTGGAAAAAGTAATAAAATTGAGCTGACTAGGTCTTATGCCATTCCCCATCGGTCATCAGGTTTCCGCTCGTTACAAAAGCCACGCGCAGTGCAACAGAGATTTTGGTGAAGGCAGGAAGAGTCGTAAGCCAAGCTGTAGGCAGTTCCTAATAAAAAGATAAAAAGAACAAACTGTTAACATGCAGAAAAATTTCAACCCGATTTGGCTTTGCCTTCGTGTCTCTCTCCTCGATCCTACGCTGGGTCGCACCCATGAGCCTGACTGTGTCGGACTTGGAGGATCAGAAGGAGAAGGTGACATATTTGCTGTTTATCGATTGGTCTTTATACGGGGATTCCCCTAATCTCGCGTGGATATTTGAAGGCTCAGGACAAAATCACCATTTCTACTTTGACTTTGCAAGAATAATTAAATAATTCGGGACCAAGACGACATGAGATGTGACCGGAACTCAACTGACTGATACATGGAGCTCCCGCTCACCTACCGGGTTCTGTGATGCCAGGCTGAGGTACACAGGCTGGCCCCACCCTTGGCGACTGCTATGCAGTCGGAGATGGTAGGCTAAATTTAGCATTTAGACTGCTTACCCTGTTGGACGCGAGAACAACTTGAGAAGTTCTGAGAAGTTAAAACTTCCGATTTGTTCGACCTCTCCTTCTCCTTGTCGTCGACAGACGACACTGCTGTGATATCTATTTTCTCGGTTTTTAAGTGGACTCACACTATTGCTTATACCCGTTTGGATGAGCCCCGCCAAATCTGGAGGTAGATAAGTAAACAGAGGCAACTATTTCAGATGGCAATCGCTCTAGCTGACTGGATTTAATAATGTAACGTTTTAATTGACGGTAAGGATTACTTACATGGCCCCTAAAAAGGACATGGGGGTAGGAACGCCCGCCCAAGTAATAAAGGTGACCATGTGCATAAGTTCAGGGTTAATATTTCCCTGTCCTAAATCTAACCTTACCCTATCCTACACCCTATCCTAATCTCTAAGGCTATAGCCATCACCACCACCTAGCCTTAACCCTAAACCTAACCCTAACTATCAGGCAAAATGTGTGCATCAATTTCTGTCCCTATTTCCAGGTCGTTGCCAACTCCTCTACTATGCTCAAAAGCGCAAGTGTGAAGGAGGCCCAGATTCAGTACTTCGTCATGGCCATTGGCGTACTCAACGTGGTCTGCACAATTGTCGCCCTGCCGCTGCTGGAGCGTGCTGGTCGCAGAACCCTGCTGCTCTGGCCCACATTTGTTTTGGGCGTCACTTTACTTCTGCTGACCGTCATGGTGTGCATTCTGGATAGCAAGCCAGAGAACCAGAAGGAACCCTATGCAGTTGGCTGCGTTGTCCTCTTATTTATTTACATTGCCTGTTTTGCGGTTGGATTGGGTCCCGATTCCAGCTCTGATTGTTGCCGAGCTCTTCCGTCAGGGTCCGCGAACGGCCGCCTACTCTCTCAGCCAGAGTGTCCAGTGGCTTTGCAACCTAATGGTCCTCCTCACGTTCCCCGTCTTGAATGTGAGTTCCGTATTGGCTTCCTGTACATCCCTGCTTTCCTTGTTGCTTATAAGCATTGCGTCATCGCTGGTAGATCTGTAAACTTGATATAGCTTACTTAGGCGTTCTCAGGCTTGCAGAAGGCTGTTTTTTTCTGGTAAAGACGGACATCCCCCGAGCCGAAAATGGTCCATCTAGGAAATGTTTTAAGGTCATTCCCTTCACCTTAGACCCCATTCACACTTTTAAACCACTTCCCGGTGGTAATATGACTGAATATCATTAGCGACAAAGACTAGGAAGACAAATATCCATTTCTGGCTTGGTAGCCGTCATCAGCCAGCCGTACCCAACCCCAGGTGGTGCACCACCCGAATCTCGAACCCGTGACCTCGTAGTCACCACTCTAACCCACTGCGACACGGGCTCGTTGCCTTGCTGGTTTCAATCGGGAATATTAACAGTGGTATATTGGTAGGTAATGTCACTCTGCCTATATCACTAGCCGCTGTGCACCTGCTGGTAGGACTTGAAAGTAAGCATCAAGGCACACCGGGATGAGTGAGTCCCTTAACCGATCAGTGAGCACCTCTATACTACCCTTTATAATACGACTATTGATGGCTGGCGACATCCCCCTCCTAGAAGCCAAAATCGTTTTCATAGTCTTCGAAGATGCCCCGATTGGTTAAAACTTGCCGCTCTTGGCTAGGTTCAGTTTGAAAAAGCGGAAATCGATTGCTTGGTCACGACCGACTTGTTGATTTCGTTGCATGCGTTGTCGACTAAACTGAAACGATTGACAGCGAGTATAAACCTTTCACATCTATCGAAGACAGCCCTCTGTTCAGGTTCTCTGTCTGTGCCAGTTGAAGTGGAGTGTGATTTCGGTAAAGTTGTACAGTTTTATGATTTCCCAGTTACTTACTGCATCCTCATGTTCTTTACAGAAAACTATGAAGGGCTACGTTTACCTGCCATTCTTTGGAGTGGTCGTTGTCTGCTGGATGTTCTTCTTTGTTTTCATGCCCGAAACCAAGAACAAGACCTTCGATGAAATAGCAAAAGCGTTTGCCTCAAACAGCAACGTCTCCAATTCTGCGCAGTATTACCGTTCTGGAAGCAAGCGGCCTACTCTTCTCTCTCGCTTCGAATAAGTGCTGCTACACAACAGAAACTCGGGATGCGTACATGTAGAACTTACCACGCATGCAGTGGCGACTCTGGAGTACATACTCTCTTCCTATGCATAACTTCGGTGCACATGGCCTGGGAAATACATGCACCGTTAACTAAGGATTCCCAGCGCTTAGCTTCTCTCCTGCCGGAAATTGTGCGCACGTATTAGCGTTCCTTTATTCCCCTCTGTACATACTGCAGTGAACGCAATACACAGATGCCACTGACAAAGTCTTTCCTGAAATTACTGGGACTGCATGACAATGTTCGCCTCTGCAAGCTCTTACAGGGTCAGTACTTTGTAAGCCTGAAACAAGAACCCCCACTGAGGCAGGAGTAGGCCTGCGATCGAGTACCTGAGAGCTAAATCAGACAGGTATGAAATGAAGATAGCGTAAATGAGTGACTTTCAAGTGCTTCGAGCGATATAAGAATACTATCGACTAATATTTTCTGGTCTTTTGATACACCTGTGTATGAGAGAGTCTCTAACGCCGTATCTACGGTACATATCCTGTTTTACTTTCTATTGAGGCTGTAAGCCGTTCGTGGTAAGAGTGTTTAGATAGCCACCCGGCAGGACATGAGAACAGGAACCGCCCGTAACATGAATTTCTGCTTAATTCCTTGGGAACATTGGGGTAAGGTTAGGATTGGGGTTGGGGCTAGGATTAAGGTAAGATTAGGGTTACGGTCAAGGTTTGAGGCGGGCGGACCAACGAACTGCGCGTGAAGTTATCCCGGTGCACTAAAACCCGTTGTTTGGAAAGTTTCCAACTGGTGGAATAACGCGGACCACTCGGTCAGTTCAGTGTGTGAGTTAGGCTGCAATGGCTCCTTAATGTGGCCTTTATGCGGCACTCTCTGGAATCTGAGTGAGAGTGGAAGACGCGCATCTAGTTGTCTTTAGCTTCCCGTCTGCCAGAGTTCTAAATTGTACTTTATGAAGGACAACTGAATTTTTACTTTTCTTCTTACCTTCACCTAATTTAACCCTCCTGGAATTCAGGATAGAGTCACTTCTGTCTCGCTGGCGGCAAGTTTCCATTCCTGCGTCCTTTTTTGGGGACCATATAAGCAATTCCGCTCGTTAAGCCATACCCACTATTTTAGCCGCCGCAAGTTTTCTGCACATAGAGTAAAAGTCCCAGATCAGCGGAATTCAAATTTTTCAGGGCAAAAATATGTACAGCACTTCCTGTTCAACATTGGATTCGCACATGCATCCCCACGGTTACGGAGAGTATAAAAGGCGGTCTTCATTTCTTTCGGAATTTACCGCACCTCTCTGCTGAATGCAATCAAGGAAGCTGTCACCAAGGTCGCAAGGCCATTGGTAGCTTCCAATATTCCATGTGCACGTAGGCTACGACGATACCAGGTTACTGCAACAATAAAAAATATTTTCGCGGGTCCGCAGTAGCAACTCGGTAAAAAAATGAGCAGTCCAAAAGAAGGAAGAAGAGTCTGAAACCGGAAGGTGGGATGCGACCGACTACATTTTTGGAAGTCAATGCAGGAACCTTCTACCGGATTCGTAAACACTTAAAAGGAAAAAAATATTCTGTCGCTAACTACAGATACGAGGACGATAAAAATTGGAATCATAAGATGCCAAGTTAAAAAAAAACTCAATTAATTTGTAATTGCTTTAGTGCCTTCATAATCCTTAATTCTTTGAAGAATCTGAGGAATTTTCAAGATTGAGGAGAGCCGTGGGTACTGGGAATTCAGAGAACCATCAAGGCTGTAGTTCGTCTCCAATGCCTTACTTCTAAACTGCGTGCCACGCCTTGCGAAGAAGATTGCCATTTTGGTCGTTCAATAAACGGTAATTTCTAGTTACCAGAAAGGCTATGTGGTTTTGGTCATCCGCAATCGGAAAAATATTATTTCCTTGCCAACCATGAAAATACAGCCAATTAAAGCTTCCATTCAGTAACCAGTGTCTTCTTGCAGAGGAATTGAGCAGGACTGTCATTTCCTTGCCTAAATCTTCATCCGCCTCCACTAATGTCCTAGTTGCAGGAACCGGCAACTCTATTTATGATTTTCTAAGTAGAAATGAGTACCAAATATGTACGCTTATTGAGATCCCAAGAAGCCACTAATATGCACAGTAAGGATCAAGTTTTCGCCCGAAGTAGAGCCTTACGGAAACACAGACAGACGTTTTTTAGTTCTAGCGAGTTGATTGGTCTATAAGAAAATATAACAATTTTGGGTAAGTGAAGGCTTTGCTTGACTTAAATTTTATGGTGAACAGACAGCTGTGTCTTTGCAATTGTGGAGGAACACAGCAACCTACTTCAATTGCTCCAAACAGTAAATCAGCCAAATGTACCGATCGTCGTTGGGAGGGAAAAAACAAAAGATCACCTTTATGGATGCTGTTATCCCAAGCTAAAAGCCCGTCGTCAGCAGAGCATATCAATTTTATTTAAGAGGGCAAAATGGATCGAAGTTTAGCAACCGGATGCCTAACCATTTGTTCGTCTGAGGGTATCGAAAATGGCTGGATAATAATCCGAATTTTGGAAGATCGTAGTCTTTTTCCTGAACACCCACCCACGCGTCGAAACCACTGCCTAAGGTCCAAAAGTGAGGGGAACAAATTCTCCAGAGACCGTCAGCCGATTTCTCAATGGCTCCCCATGGGGTTACAAGTAGACAACTATCCGTGGCCAATTCCTCGGACAGAAATAATCATTGCCACGGCGGGACACCTTGGAAGCCGTCTAAAGTGTCCGGTACCGTCTTGGGTCAAAAATTCTTCGGGCAAAATTAGAGTTTATATTGAACGGAAAAGGCGTTAGATGGTGATTCGGCTCATTTAGTTCGCCAGTGTGACCGCTAACTTTGATAGAACCGAAACCTTCACACAGAATAAGCAACCGCGTCAATTGCCAGGTGGAGAACTTTTGGCTCGCGCATCCCAAATCGATCAGTAGAAAGAATTAGCTAGCCGGAAATAACCTGTTTTACGACATCAACGGAGCAGGGTACCAATAGAAAGTAATGAGTGGTGAGGATGCACTTTTGATGGTGCAGAAGAAGCGTGCCATTTCAGGGAGAATTTAATCGGTAAATATCCTACCTTTCGGTGTGACTATTTCTATCCATGACATTGGGTTCATGTACACATATGAAGAGCCAAGTAAACATGTTCTGTGTTCCAGAGATCAATTGTTCTTACTCCTCCTTCCCATAATTCTTGGCCTATGTTTCTCTTCATCCTCCGTTTCCCCTCCACCTCCTGATATTTTCATCTCTAAATTCGTCTGGAATGTCAGCTAATCTTCTATATCTGAAGTGCAAATACTCCCCATGGATAACCTACACCTTAACCAAAACAACCGACAACGTCGATATGCATTCCGTCCTTTCCCCTTCGTTCTAAGAAGCCATCTAAATTGGTCGAGCGAGCTGGTGCATCAGGCAGATGCAAAGTAAGCCTTTCATGGTGTCGACTGAGTACCGCCTGAGGCGTGTCACAATGCGTAAGCTGCATGGAGGGTAGATAACCTTCTGGTTCTACTTATCCGGAACCGTCTACAGGCTGTACAGTTACCCGGGCCCAAATCTAATTATCTGAAAGCCAAAACGCAGCCCAAAACTTGGCGAGTTTGTGCAGGTAACTCCCCCAGGAGCTAGGGTTGCGCTTCCCCTTCCGCGTCCCCTGTCCCAGCAAAACAAGCTGACTACTTTTACCTCCTCGTGCAAATGTTGGAAAATTTCTGATATACACAAGTGCACCAAATGATCGGTAAACTACTGAGCGTAGATGCATGTATAACCAGCTTCACCGGCAAATTGTCTCATCTGGGAATGAAATCTACAGAGAATATATGGGTGGGAGAGTGCGTTTCTGTCATGCAACTGACGAAGAGTCTTCCATAAACTCTTAAACCAACTAATTTCAGAAGACAGGGCATTTCTGTCGTTATTAATGCGTCTAACTATTTTTCCACCAATCACTTGGGTTTTGCTTGAAGCTACGTGTTATTTTGGCAGAATGTCAGCTAGCACAAAAATGGAAGCCTTCCACTGTTCCAACAAATAAAACTGATCAGAATTCATTTCGACCAAGCAAGAGGATCTCACCAGGATATCACCAAGCAGTTTTTCCGTAACCCTCGATTTATCAGTCGAAGAATTTTCAATTTCACGGGCTGGCAGGTTGCGCTTATATTATCGTGTCTGTTAATGGAAGGTGAGTATATCAAGTAGCACAGTGTGATGCTAGATGGCATTTGCAGAAGAGGGGAGACGGACAGTGAGATGTCAATATTCTGTACGGTGACTTGCGTCATCACGTTATATGCTGCAATGTCCAAATAGGCCAATCCGTGACCTGACAGTCAGTTGACAGGTTGAGCGTCTTGTCAGGTATTTAGTCGGTACATCCTCCCCAAGTCGATTACTTCATATGTTCGATAGGAGCTCCTGTCATAATTCCCTTGTGGACACTGGTGCTGACACCAGTTTAATTAAACCCACTCCGAATGACCATAAGTCACCTAACTCTTTATTTCTCTTCAAGCAGCTAATAGCACCTCCATTAAGACGTTTGGTCAACGATCTCTAACTCTAGAGCTTGGCTTACGACGTTCAGTTCGCTGGATATTTACTATTGCTGACATTCTTACTGCCATTCTCAGAGCCGATTTTTATAATTTCTCGGTCTCCTGGTTGAGTTTAATGCCCATAAAATAATTGATTGGACGACATTTTGTACTGTGAATATTCAACTCTTGCTCTTTCATCTCCTAGTCCATGCATTTGAACAAGCCCTTTGGACTCCGAAACTCCACTCGAACTTTTCAGCGTTTCGTCAACGAAGTCCTCCGCGACTTACTCTTCGTTTTTGTTTATGTAGATTATGTTCTGGTCGTAAGTTCCAGTGAACATGAGCACCTACAACATCTCAGTCTCATTTTCGAACGATTGAGGCAAGTTGGTGCTTTCATTAACGCCTCTAAATGTGTTTTTGGTGTTCCCTCGCGCCTCTTCCTAGGACACCGCGTAGATGCCTTCGGGTGTCATCCCATAGGCGCCAAAGTTTCAGCTATTCGCGAGTTCTATACTCTTATTTCTTTCCGACAACTGCGCCGTTTTATAAGCCTCGTCAATTTTTGTCGATATTTTATGTCTCCCTGCGCTCAATTGATGTTACATCTCAAAAATCTCCAACATGGATGCGACTGTGAGTCTCCTTTTCCCGACGCAGCTGTGGACGTCTTCCAACGTGTCAAAGCCACCCTTGCGGATACAACTGCTCTTTCGCACCCTTCCAACTGATGCTCCACTCTCCATTGTCGCTGACGCTATCGCAGCAGCTTAGGGAGGCCCTAGCCACTACGACCTTCAGGCCCAGTTTACTAGAATGAGAGAAAAGTGGAACGCCAAATGGGATGATAGTATATTCCGTACAGAACCGTCGAAGAAGGTTGGAAAACGGAAAATGGGAACTATTGGCAACCGAACGAGGACACATCCGGACCGCGAGAGCAGCATCCGACAATGGCGAGGTCACGCGTAAATCAACCTTGAGTGTGATTGGCGATGATCAGACAGCCACTGGTGCGCAAGTGCATGTAGTCGTGAGACGTTCAGCATTGCAACATGCGCGCGGAGTCAGGCCACTACAACTCCTCCAATTGCGCCATAGGTGCAGCCTTTCGGCAGTAGATATCCACGGGCATCTGAACCTTGGCCTTCTACTCTGCCAAACTGATACCCTCCCAAACTCATTATAGTATTTGGTAGGGAACTCCTTGCTATTTAGTTAACCATTAAACATTTTCATAACTATGGGGAAGGCAGAGATTTTGTATTTATACTGACCGAAAACCTCTTACCTTGGCCTTCTCTACTCCCTCTAACAAGTATTCGCCCCGAGAGGCCCACCATCTCGGTTTCATTTCTCAGTAAACTACAGATATTCCATGTTTAATGGCCTTTCTTATCAAGTCGCTGACTGTCTTGATCTGGAATAAATGCCATTGCCCACCTCTCCATTGACTTGGGGCGCATGGCGGAACTGCAGCACCAGCCGAATTTTACCGAATACCTTGAACATACTAGTCTTCAGATCAAGGCCATTTCTCTGTCCACCACCTCTGATACCATCTTGTGTTAAGTATCGCGCGGTTCCTCTCGACCTGTAATACAAAGCGAGATGAAACGATAGGTTTTTACCGCGTAGCACAATCGTGCTCATACTGGCATCCGGGCTACCTAGCACCTCGTTAGCGAGCCTTTCATCTGGCCCAGCATGAACACCGATATCCGCCAATGGACGTGTTTATGTTTGGCCTGTCAGAAAGCCAAGTACCAACGTAGGGGCAGAGGAACCACTGACTCCGCAAAGCGGCTCAGAAGTCGAACCCGCAAACCCGTCCAACGTTTTCAAGACGAAACCTAGTAGAACATTTACTAAATATCCTTAACTGCCTTCACTGTTTACTCCCCCTTCCAGATGCGGTCTACTTTAGGGTAGAGGAATGCAGTGTATACTACCCACACCGTATAGACACCACGCCACCTGTGTGCGAAGATACAACATTGAAGGTCATGTGCGCACGTTCAGAACAACTTTTTTCTGATTGGCCACCCGTCAGCCTATACGGCATTCCCCCTGCCATTAAACCCGCCTTCGCGTCACCCAGAATCCTCACCTTTGCTGTCTCCCGTTCTCAGTACACGTCCTGCCAACAACCGGCGTTCTGTTTTGGATACATAACATTGCAAACACAACCAAAGCAATATTCATGCAGAATAACAAGCGAGGCAGCAGGCGTTTGGTTATTCGTGAAAAAAGGCAGGGCGACCGTGGATGTTCTTTTCATGCCCGCATTTGCGCTGTTTTAGTCTATTGAAGATTCTATTTCAACCACAGGGATTTAAAAATACCTCTGACTGCAAGCAGTAAAAATAGTGTTGGTCTGTTCCGACTTTTTCGAAGCGATTTTCTTGGTGTGGTTCCTGTAAATGACGCTGGCGGGTGTCCACCTGGGCTACTTTTCTAACGCAACCAGGCCCAATAGCCTGTGAACTTTAAGTTGCTCACCTGCGTATACAGCTGCGAAATGAAATGTCAGATCAGTTTTATTCGGGAGGCGAAGCGCAGAAGATGGACTTTGGCCTCTTCATTGGCCTTGAAAGCAAGGGGGTCCTCAATTGTTGCATTTTAATTCAAGGAGATCGGTTCAAGAAATTTAACTTTTAGCAAGATTAATCAGTCGTCAACTCAGTTTATCGAACGAAATAGACGTAGTCCAGGCGGTAAAGTAATCGCTAACTATATCGCACTTCGACCTTCGCAGCCTCACGCTATCGTGAGTTTTATCTGGAAATATATCTAACTAAACACTGCGGACATTTCGTTGGTTCGCGAATTTCTGCAATCAGTGGGCCTTTACATTCCTGTTACGTGCCTTCTCGGTCGGTTGCCCAGTAGATTTCTTACGCGGGACGCTTTTGGAGGATGGCTGTATTACGTACTTACTACAATTCCGCAATGATATGTGCTACGTATATGTCTGCGTAGCATAGAAATTGCGTGTTTACATACATAATTTCAACAAATATTACCCAATATTTAAGAAGATGCAAAGGTTTTATGCTGCATAATGGCGTGGGAGGGTTTATAAAGGCGGCAAATGGCTTCAAACGTTTCCTGCAAAATGTACACAAAACGTACGCTAACCTATTGGTGTCTCTGATGCTGGATTCAGGTGTAAATTCGAACATCAAACTAGTACAAATTTCGCTCCGGTGATTGTGACTCCTTCCTCTCAACTCAGCACGTAGGTGCTGATACGCATATGGTAAGTTAAAGATAACATGAGACCAAAACAACCTCTGTCTTTGTCTCTCCGTGTCGTTAGAAATCAATCAGTCGGTTCCCGGTCAGAGCGTTTACTGAAATCAAGATTGAGGCTGCTGGAGGCTGTGCATTTTTGAACATCTCTTTGTCGGACTGCACCCCGTGAACCCTCTTTGTTCCAGTTTTTAAAAAGACAGCTAAACTGGTTGATATATTCCGTTAAGAATTAACAGGAGTTTTGTGTGCCGTCTAGCATTATATGTAGGCTATCCCGTGATTCACCAATGCTTCAGCGAGTGTACTTGTTTTAACAAGAACAATTTAAAGGGTCGTGGAAGCCGCAGTAACAAGGACAATTTAAAGGATTGTGGGAACCGAAGTAATAAGACCGGATTCGAATTCACTGATGGTTCGCTTGAATAGTATGCGTAGACATCTGAATGGTACAAAAAAACCAATCAAAAACATATATGATTCATATTGGGTAGAACCTGGTAACTTTAGCTGGCAAAGTGTTGGAGATAATCCCCTGCGACATCCGAGATGGAAGACGAAACATGAGATTAGGATATCGCTGGCTGGTGACGGCTAGTAAGATAGAAATGGCCATTCCATTGCCAGCAACACCCATTGAGTTCTAGGAATCGGTGGAGTGGCACTGCTCTTTAAGGATGCCCTAGAGTTAAATGAAAACTGTGCCTTAAATTATCCAAATGTCCACCAGAGCCTTAGGTATTTGTTACGACTGACAAACTACAAGTAATTTGACCCACTTGTCAAAAACTCGGTGGCCTCGGTGGGATTCGAACCCACGCAACGCCGGCTCCCGATGGGGGCATCGTAGCTCAGTTGGCTAGAGCGTTGGCTGTACTAAAGCCTTCCCCTTGATGGCGTGGGTTCAAATCCCACCGAGGCCTCCAAGTGTTTCACAAGTGGGTCAAATTAATTAGTTAAATCTGTCAAAATCCTCCTAAACTACAAGTCGTTACAACTGTTAATTTTATGTCTCCCTAAATAGGAACGCAACGACCAAGTAAAAAAGGTGAGCCAGCGCATAATTCCAGGGCACTTAAATATTCCTGCATTCTAACCCTACCACACACAAACACACGACAGTTCGACCGTCGTAGTCCGACGAGGTCCACCGCATGCTCCACAGAAGGGTGGTGCAGGGACGTTGATTTGGGCGTGATTTAGTTTAAAGTGATAGTACCCTTGCGCTGCATCTACCGCACTCTGTCCTCCTTCCCCACCTGAGCCCGGTTTCATGACAGAGCCGAGAATACCGGAGGCTGGAGAAGACGCAAGTGCCTGGCGCGGCCGAAGCCACCCCTGGGCGTGCCACCACACCTGGCTAGGTGCCCACGGCGTGGGAGTGCCATAAAGGCCACAGTAAATAGGAACCATTGCAGCCTGACACTTAGTCCGCCTAACAGCCACTCCACACAAAACTCACATTGGGCTGAACACGTGTTCTGAGTTATCCCGTCAGTTGGTAACCTTCCAAGCCACGGATTTTAGCGCATCATGATAGTTTCAAGCGCGTCAGATTGTTTAAAGTGAGAAAAATGCGCTCAGCTGTCGATCTCTCTCTCTCTCTCTCCCTCTCTCCGTAGGATTTTTTAAATGGGGGAGGTGGGAAGTTCGGGAGTCAGACATACCGGGTGTGGAGGCACACACAACACCGGAGACCCTCACCTGGTTTAGCCCGCCGGTCGTGATGGTTGCCCGCGGTATGGCCGCTGGGAAGAACCCTACTTCGTGGAGCCACAGGTTAGAGTTGGGTGCCAGTTAGAGGCGGCCACAGGAGCATTCATCACCTGTACGCGACAAATGGAGCGACCAAATCCTATCTGTGTGATGCTTCCCCTAACTAGTACCCCTACACCCCTCTCAGTCCTGTTCAGAACAACTTTTTTCTGATTGGCCACCCGTCAGCCTATACGGCATTCCCCCTGCCATTAAACCCGCCTTCGCGTCACCCAGAATCCTCACCTTTGCTGTCTCCCGTTCTCAGTACACGTCCTGTCAACAACCGGCGTTCTGTTTTGGATACAAAACATTGCAAACACAACCAAAGCAATATTCATGCAGAATAACAAGCGAGCAAGCAGGGGTTTGGTTATTCGTGAAAAAAGGCAGGGCGAACGTGGATGTTCTTTTCATGCCCGCATTTGCGCTTTTTTAGTCTAGCGAAGATTCTATTTCAACCACAGGGATTTAAAATACCTCTGACTGCAAGCAGTAAAAATAGTGTTGGTCTGTTCCGACTTTTTTCGAAGCGATTTTTCTTGGTGTGGTTCCTGTAAATGACGCTGGCGGGTGTCTACCTGGGCTACTTTTCTAACGCAACCAGGCCCTATAGCCTGTGAACTTTAAGTTGCTCACCTGCGTATAAAGCTGCGAAATGAAATGTCAGATCAGTTTTATTCGGGAGGCGAAGCGCAGAAGATGGACTTTGGCCTCTTCATTGGCCTTGAAAGCAAGGGGGTCCTCAATTGTTGCATTTTAATTCAAGGAGATCGGTTCAAGAAATTTAACTTTTAGCAAGATTAATCAGTTGTCAACTCAATTTATCGAACGAAATAGACGTAGTCCAGGCGGTAAAGTAATCGCTAACTATATCGCACTTCGACCTTCGCAGCCTCACGCTATCGTGGGTTTTATCTGGAAATACATCTAACTTAACACTGCGGACATTTCGTTGGTAACCTTCGTTGGCAACCTTCAAAGCCACGGCTTTTAGCGCACCGTGATAGTTTCAAGCGCGTCAGATTGTTTATAGTGAGGAACATGCGCTGAGCTGTCGACCTAACTCTCTCCCCCACCCCCACAATCAGACCGCTGTCCAAACCGGTCAGTTGCCTGATGTGGGAGTGGGCGCATTGGCTGACGGATTGGCGTACCCGTCTTCGCGTGCCACAGCACGACCTGGCCCACATATTGCACACACCAGGATTCACTAACTCAGGGGATATGGAGGAGCCATCGCCTTCTGACTCCCAGTCCATGGTCAGCCACTCGACACACACAGCACGTACACTGGACCGACGGCGTGGTCTGGTGTAAGCGTCAGATTGGCAGCCTTCCAAGCCACGGTTTCTAGGGGACAGGGATTTTATCAGGTACATTATGATGATTGTGTGGGTGTTGTTTAGGTATTAGTGTATATGGTGTGCGCGGAAGTAGCTTAGCCTCCGGTAGTTTACCGCAGGTTGATGTGGAGGCACATGTGTCCTTATAGGCCCATGCGGTGTGTAAATGTGAGGGAGCAGTGAGGGCCGTGGAGGCGGACGTGGCGACTGTATGTCGGAGCCCCAGGCACTGGTTCAAAAGCCTCCATGCGATGGATTCGCAGGTGACCGAACAGGCCAATGCGTGAGTTGAAGTTGAGGGCGCATTGTGGGCATGAGAAATCGGTAGAGGCTGGGTGGGGGGTGTGATTCATGGAAGTGGGGTGGCAATGGCGGTAAGAATGGCAGGAGCGGAGGGTGTGCGACAGCGTAGATGTTGTGAACTGTCTACCCACATCGGGCAAAAAGTGATCACGTAGTCCCACAGGGAGAACAATCACTCTACTCTGTTCCCGATCGAAGCATCACAGTTAAATGCAACATATGGCGTGGAGATTTTACCCAAATGAAAATTGATGTATGCCGTTTAGATTGGAATGAAACATTCATCGGGTGTATTCTCGAGGATTGGTTGGAAATTAAGGCCGTATTACAGGGAATTATCACCAAATAATGTCCTCATTCGAAAAAAGGTCACCAACAGGCCCCAGTGGCTAACGACCACACTGAAGAGTGAAGTAAACCGCAAGTGAAAGCTGAGGCAAACTTATCTAAGGGAAAAGATCATCGAATCGCTGACGAAGTACAAGACGCAGAGGAGCAGGGTAAAAGGTCTGGTTTATAAAGCCCGCCAAAGTTTTGAGAGTAACTTGATAAACCGTGCAGCAGAAAACTCGAAGCTCTCCTACAACTAAATTAGGCAGTGCAATCGAAATAAAGACCACATCCCTTTGTTAAAAACGGATGAGGGTGTCAAACTTTGCAAGGTCGAGGAAAAAGGCTGAGCATCTATCTGAGTTCTTTAGTCGGCTTTTACGAGAGAAACCAATCTAATCGCTGATAACTATAGTGTGGAAGAGATCCCAACAATTAACTCAGTGGTCATCACAGAACCTATTGTTCTGCAGGAGCTACTGAAGCTGGAAGAAAACAAATCGCCAGGTCCTGATGTAATACCGGTAAATTTGTTAAAGGAGTTGGCCGTAGAGTTGGCAGAACCTCTGTGTTGACTCAGTCATGTTCAGAACAACTTTTTTCTGATTGGCCACCCGTCAGCCTATACGGCATTCCCCCTGCCATTAAACCCGCCTTCGCGTCACCCAGAATCCTCACCTTTGCTGTCTCCCGTTCTCAGTACACGTCCTGTCAACAACCGGCTTTCTGTTTTGGATACATAACATTGCAAACACAACCAAAGCAATATTCATGCAGAATAACAAGCGAGGCAGCAGGGGTTTGGTTATTCGTGAAAAAAGGCAGGGCGACCGTGGATGTTCTTTTCATGCCCGCATTTGCGCTGTTTTAGTCTATTGAAGATTCTATTTCAACCACAGGGATTTAAAAATACCTCTGACTGCAAGCAGTAAAAATAGTGTTGGTCTGTTCCGACTTTTTCGAAGCGATTTTTCTTGGTGTGGTTCCTGTAAAATGACGCTGGCGGGTGTCCACCTGGGCTACTTTTTCTAACGCAACCAGGCCCTATAGCCTGTGAACTTTAAGTTGCTCACCTGCGTATAAAGCTGCGAAATGAAATGTCAGATCAGTTTTATTCGGGAGGCGAAGCGCAGAAGATGGACTTTGGCCTCTTCATTGGCCTTGAAAGCAAGGGGGTCCTCAATTGTTGCATTTTAATTCAAGGAGATCGGTTCAAGAAATTTAACTTTTAGCAAGATTAATCAGTTGTCAACTCAGTTTATCGAACGAAATAGACGTAGTCCAGGCGGTAAAGTAATCGCTAACTATATCGCACTTCGACCTTCGCAGCCTCACGCTATCGTGGGTTTTATCTGGAAATACATATAACTTAACACTGCGGACATTTCGTTGGTAACCTTCGTTGGCAACCTTCAAAGCCACGGCTTTTAGCGCACCGTGATAGTTTCAAGCGCGTCAGATTGTTTATAGTGAGGAACATGCGCTGAGCTGTCGACCTAACTCTCTCCGCCACCCCCACAATCAGACCGCTGTCCAAACCGGTCAGTTGCCTGATGTGGGAGTGGGCGCATTGGCTGACGGATTGGCGTACCCGTCTTCGCGTGCCACAGCACGACCTGGCTCCACATATTGCACACACCAGGATTCACTAACTCAGGGATATGGAGGAGCCATCGCCTTCTGACTCCCCAGTCCATGGTCAGCCACTCGACACACACAGCACGTACACTGGACCGACGGCGTGGTCTGGTGTAAGCGTCAGATTGGCAGCCTTCCAAGCCACTGTTTCTAGGGGACAGGGATTTTATCAGGTACATTATGATGATTGTGTGGGTGTTGTTTAGGTATTAGTGTATATGGTGTGCGCGGAAGTAGCTTAGCCTCCGGTAGTTTACCGCAGGTTGATGTGGAGGCACATGTGTCCTTATAGGCCCATGCGGTGTGTAAATGTGAGGGAGCAGTGAGGGCCGTGGAGGTGGACGTGGCGACTGTATGTCGGAGCCCCAGGCACTGGTTCAAAAGCCTCCATGCGATGGATTCGCAGGTGACCGAACAGGCCAATGCGTGAGTTGAAGTTGAGGGCGCATTGTGGGCATGAGAAATCGGTAGAGGCTGGGTGGGGGGTGTGATTCATGGAAGTGGGGTGGCAATGGCGGTAAGAATGGCAGGAGCGGAGGGTGTGCATGATGTATCGGTGTTGTTGGCATGTCGGTGACTTCCACTGTCATGGATGCGCATGTAACTGTATAGGCCCATGCGATAAGTGAATGCGCGAGGACAGTGAGGACAATGGAGGTGACGAGCTCTGCTGTGTGTTGGTGCTCTAGGCACTGATTCACAAGTCTCTGTACGATGGATTCGCAAGTGACCGACCAGGCCGATGCGTGAGGTGAATGTGAAGTCGCATTGAGGACAGTTTAGGAGAGAGTCTCCATCGCTGATGGTGGTGGTGGTGGTGATGGTGGTGGTAGTGGTAGTGAAGGCGAAGGCGGTGGTGGTTGTGGTGGTGGGGGTAACAGGCGATGAGTTGAGCGATGTGGTCTCTATGATGGTGGGAGTAATGGAATTGATGCCAGGATTGAGGGTGGGGGAATCCAAAGGAGGATTGACAGAATTTGACGTAGAAACTGGAATTGTCGGATTGATGGTGAATTGTGTCCGAAGATGTCCAACCAGGCCGATTCGCGTGTGGTAGAGGCGTTGACAGCGTGGGCATGTTGACATGGCCTGGGCATAGACGATGTTGGTCCGGGGCGCTGGTGACTTTCGTGCCGCTCTTTTGGCCTTGGCAGAGGCGATCCGGTTGGCCTCATAGATTGCTGAACCAGTCTTCACTGATCTTCTCCATGCCGGTCTATCCTGGGCGAGGTCCTCTTAGGTCGCCGGGTTGATTTGCAGTTGCTTTAGCGAGTTCTTCAAAGTGTCCTTGTTGCGTGGTTTTTGACCTACCTGTCGGCGAGCACCCGTAGTGACATCTCCATCGAAAATTCGTTTGGGTAGTCACTCGTCGTCCATTCTTACCAGGTGGCCGCTCCATCGCAGTTGCACTTGCCTCAGCATGGTGTGGATGCTGAGGATTCTGGTCCTCTCCAGGACTTCCGTGACCGGGATCCTGTCTTGCCATCTCAGCTTCAGTATTCTGCGGAGGCAGCTGAGATGGAAGTGATTCAGCTTCCTGGCTTGTTTCGAGTAGACGGTCCAGGTTTCCGCTCCGTGAAGGAGTGTCGTCAAGACGATGGCCTTGTACATCTTCATTTTGATGTTCAGGTGTATACCGTGGCGATTCCACACGGAGGCCAGCAGCCGGCCGAAGTCCTGACTAGCTTTGGAGATCCGTTGGGCAACCTCGTCATCGATTCTTCTGTTGCGTGACATCGTGCTTCCTAGATAAGCGAAGCTTTCCACGTTTTTGAGTTGAGCACCGTTGACATTGATTCGAGGAGCATTGTATTCCGTGCTGGGTGGCGGCTGGGGCATGACAACCATTTTGGCTGTACTGAGTGTTAATCCAAAATCGGCGCAGCCTGTGACGAAGAGGTCCATACTCCTTTGCATGTCCTCCTCCGTCACGGTGTTAAGGGCGCAGTCATCCGCGAAGAGCAAGTCCTGGACTGTTGTCGTAGACACGCACTTTGAAGCCTGCATACGCCGACTGTTAAGAAGTTGCCAGTCAGTTCTGCAGGCGATGCGGATCCTAGGCTGCTCATTATGGTAGGTGTCCATCAGCATAGCCGAGAACATGAGACTGACCAGGTTGGGAGCCAATACGCAGCCCTGCCTCACTCCGTTGGTCACTGCGAATGCTTCGGATACCGTCCCGTTGTCAGTGACGCGCGCCGTCATCCCGTCATGAAGCTGACGCACCATGTGCGTGAACCGCTCAGGACAGCCGCATTTCTGCATGTCTTTCCACAGTCCGTCGCTATTCACCATGTCAAAGGCTTTCGTCAGATCCACGAAGGTAGTGTATAGGTGAGTTCGCATCTCCTGGCACTTCTCTTGTAGCTGGCGGGTGGCAAAGATCATATCGGTTGTCCCGCAGTGTCGGCGGAAGCCACATTGGCTTTCCGGGAGCAGGCCCTGCTCTAAGTGACCGTTCAGACGATTGAGAAGGATACGGGCGAAGATCTTCCCGGCGATGTTGAGCAATGAGATGCCTCTGTGAGTATCCCATAGTTGCCGGTTTCCCTTCCGTTTGTAGAGATGGACGATGGTTACGTCTTTGAAATCCTGAGGATCTTGTCCTTGGCGTCACATCTCCTGGAAGAGTGTTGTGAGTTCTGCCATCAGCCGGGGCCCACCGTGCTTGTAGACTTCCGGTGGGATTGCGTCAGATCCCTGTGCTTTACCGCTTGAAATCTGCTGTACGGCCTGGATGGTTTCTGGTAGGGAAGGCGGCAGATCCAGGTCATTGTTCGTGTCCACTTGAGGGAGCTGGTTAACATTGCAAACACAACCAAAGCAATATTCATGCAGAATAACAAGCGAGGCAGCAGGCGTTTGGTTATTCGTGAAAAAAGGCAGGGCGAACGTGGATGTTCTTTTCATGCCCGCATTTGCGCTTTTTTAGTCTAGCGAAGATTCTATTTCAACCACAGGGATTTAAAAATACCTCTGACTGCAAGCAGTAAAAATAGTGTTGGTCTGTTCCGACTTTTTCGAAGCGATTTTCTTGGTGTGGTTCCTGTAAATGACGCTGGCGGGTGTCCACCTGGGCTAATTTTCTAACGCAACCAGGCCCAATAGCCTGTGAACTTTAAATTGCTCAGCTGCGTATAGAGCTGTGAAATAAAATCGCAGATGAATTTGTTCAAGACAAAGCACGCAGGATGTATCTTGGCCTCTGCAGTGGCCTTGAATTCAAGGGGAGCCTATATAAATGCACTTCAATTCAAGGAGATTGGTGCGAAAATTTTCAATTCTAGCAATGTTATTCAGTTTTCAACTCAATTTATCGAAGGAAATAAAAGTAGTCCAGGCAGTAAAGTAATTGCTGGCTATATCGCACTTCGACCTTCGCAGCTTCAATTTGTCGTGGATTTTACATGGAAACATAGCTTAATATACACCGTGGAAGGGAAATATTATACGCTATGAAGAAGGAGAATGCCAGCACGTTAAAAACATGCTATTAGCTTGTTGTCTTCACAGTCTAGAGCTGGGAATCGATGACTAAACAGAACGAACCTGCTCCGTACTGTAACCTGATCGATGAACGACTCTCCTAAGTAACTATGTACCGAGTTGATCTCTTGCTTTTCCTGAGCGACATATATGAGCCCATCAGTGCACAACGCTGGCACATTTATGAACGGGATAATGACTTGTGTAAGCTGAGCAGGTAATTAAATCGGGCCTGTTTATTATGAGGACGAATACAGTTCGCGGTCCTCTTTTTTTTCCTTTCGTCGAATATCAATCACCACCTCATTCCAGACATCCTTTTGATAATGTGAAGTTCACCTTCTCATATACCTAATGAAGGAACCCTATTTTTACCCACAAATTAGCATACTATAACAAAAGCATTTTTCTCAGGTTGAGTGCCAATATAAATTCGCAACTGATTACTCCGCTATCCTCCGGAGGAAGCAGAGGTGGAGGAGGTGCTACTTTTGTCGGTCGGACTTTCACATTCTGGTCCATTGGCAGGAAACCAGTCAAAACTAACTTTTTATTGTTACGCTCAAAAACAGTTTTTCTGTTGTCTGAGGAATGAAATATACTTATATCTGACGATTTAATCATGATAGACTATGTGTCTTCATCCTGTATGCTGCAAATACCTTGCTACTCTCAGTACTCCTGTCGATGTTGGACTTGATCACGTCACCATTAAGTAGCCCAGGTGTTTTCTTTTAAAAAATAGGGTCCAATATCTGGGTGCGATCATTCTACTTTACTAAGTTTTCCAAAAAGCTGTTTCATTCCTAAGCAGGCAATGCTAGTCAAGTCTCAGGGACAATTGATTTTTACGATGAGTCCCCACAAAACTCATCCACAGCAAACCCTGGAAATCACAGTTACTTCTACTTTTAGTAGACTCTCGAAGGTCCACTAGGGCTCAACCTAGCTTACGACATTTTCAAATTTAATTTTCGATTCCTATTGTTTATGGCTTCCTGTACTGCTTCATGTATCTTTAAGAATTCGCCCAAATTTGTCTGCCCGTTAGCGATCGGTGACCGTTCATCAGCGAATGAAGTCAAATTCCTTATTTAAACCGGAAAGACAACGAGCTCGTGGCCCAATGGTTAGAGCGTTCAACTTCTGAGCAACGGGACGCGGATTTGATTTTCGGGTGACGCACCACCTGGGGTTGGGTATGACTGGCTGACTGACTGGTATAGAGGATATTTTCATTTTAAGGTGTAACTTTTGCATGCCATCTTCTCATTTGCTTCCAACCAATTTGATAATATGGCGATATTTTTCGAAGGCAACTGATTTTCCAATCGAATTCTCTTCGATATCGTTTAATCCTTAGATCTGTACTAATTACCCTGATTGTTTTTCCGTTCCAGCCGGCGTGGCTTTCGTCCTATCTTGTCACATCAGCATTCAGCTATGCCAGCTTTGGCAGGATTTATTCAGTCTACTGAGACCTAAACACAGAATATGGGATTAGACTTGTCACTATGGTAGTTACACTAGAAGCTTTTCTCTTTCGGTATTCGATCTATTCTGTCTTAACAATAATGACAGGAGAACATTTCTGCTGAAAGTCGTAGACTTTTACTAAGAAAATTAAACCAATTCTTGTCTTCTTCTGTCTCTTCCTTGACAAATGTGGGACAGCTAACCAGAGCATATAAAATTTCAGTTGAAATATGACGTCGAAGTTTGGATCTGATGGTTTTTCAACGAGGACCAGATTTAAAGGGCCATATTCCATTGGATAGTCCATCGTAAGGGAAATTCGGCTAGCCTGTTTCCAGCAGAACAGAACTGTCGCTGAATCGTGGGCTCGAAAATACAATCCCATGGAAAACCTATAACTATTGCTGACGTCAAACGTACATAATTAAAAATAGCGCTTACGTGAAAACGTTAGAGATCCACAAGGGGGATAGTAAAAATTAATAAAGCTTTGTTAAGATTTGTGCCTAAGGGCTCAAGTGACCAAAGAGTCCAGGACGCAGTTCCTTGATATCCAAACCAATACTTCAACTTGGCTTTATCAAGACAGCAATAGCCATTCCAGTCTTTTATGTCGTTGTCGGTACCGATCTTTAAACGGAGAAAGTTTAGAGAAATTCTGTGTAGAGGACAACTTTATGAGAAACGAATGATAGTAAATATACGGGAGGCACTTATTTTCCTTTAGGCATATGATCTGACATTATTTCTGAGATGAAAAAGGATGAAATTCACGTTGCTCAGCAGCCTTCTAGGTTTTGAACTCCTTGAATCTTCAGCAGAACATCAATGATTACTTCTCACTGCCAATTGACGTATCGTACGCCGTTCAAAAGTCAAATAACATGTCTACTACCTGTATTTAAGTAGATGTTAATATACTATCTCAGATTGGGCCAGGTGAATTGGTTACCGGACGTATGGTGTTTCGAATCTTAAAATGTAGTTAGGATTTGTAAAATGGTACGCGAATATCTCTTAGCCGCGCAAATTCTTTTGGATGCACTGTGTCTCAGGCACTCGCAAAAGCGAAAAAATGCACGATATTTATTTTTTTATGTCCTCCGATGAAGCCAAATGCCGACGGCCGCCTTTTCCATCTGATTAGTTTATTTTGTTCAAACACAGGGTCACAAGAACAGTCACGTGGTCAGATGTACTAGCAAATACGCGCTACGGAATGTGATTATTCTGCGGACTGAACATGGCCAAATCTTCATCCCTTCCTTGGGTATGATTGGAATTTACGGACATTTTTGTGCGGTAGGCAACAACGCAGTGGTATATGAGGTCGTGCAAGAACGTAGCACCCAAATGAGTGCTGCAGTCTGAAGCGCTACTAAGATCCTCAGTACCAACACTAAATAAAAACATTAGAGAATACTGGTGAAAGAGATGGCACTTTGGGAGCTCAGTATGAATCAGGAAATTATACTACAAACTTCAAAATCCCAAATTCATGAACACTCAATCAACTCGCAAGTTAAATGCGTTTAAAGCAATGATGCAACCGTAATAATTGGCGTCGAAATGCACGATCGATATAACTACACATATCAGGCTAACAGCAATGATGATGCACGAAATAATTCAATAAGTAAAAAGGCAGCTCTTATGTTAACTGTAACACGAATCGTAACCTTATTCCCCACCCTACAGTCGGTGACCGGTCTCTGGAAATTTTAAAAAAATTCCGAAACGCGTTTTCGATTGGGAAGGATTACTTAAGTGTAATTTTGATATTTATTAGCTAGCTGCCTAATCCCAACATATTTCAAATAAACCAGAATGTGGCTTTTAGATTTTGCGTCTTTTCGGCCGCTTTTTAAAACCACACTAACTAAGAAAATAACTACTTAACGAGTATAATTTTGCCTATTTATTTTCATGGTCCTTATTAATCCACATATATATTATAGGAAACGAAAGCAATGATGTTTTTCTTGTATTAATTTGGCAGGAAATCGCGTCTTCTTCAAAATTTATAATCGAAGGAAATGTATACATACGTTTTAAAACGTTTTCTAACTACCGAATATTTTTTTGCGTCGACTCTGCCTTTGCATTTGCCTGATGCTTGATGCTTCCCGTGCAAGGAATAGCATACATTCCTCTAGGCCATCAAGAATATACGATATAGTGCTCATCAAATTTCGAATTGTGTGTGGATTATGTACGCCTCATGAGGAGCATTAGTAAACGGAAAGATACGATGTGATTTGAATGGAAATTGTACGGTTGTAAAAAATATCATAATTAAAAACGTTTAAAACCGAAAGATAGCCTTTCTTCGTGTATAAAATCGAAAAAAGACATGATTGATTCCCAAAGGAGTATAGGAAAGGATATTTTTGGATGTTTTGTATGAAATATATTTGAATTTATAAGGACATCGAAAATAAATAGAAAAATGTATACTAAATAAGTAGTCCTTGTTTACCGAGTGTGCTTTTGGCAGGTGGCCAAAGAGACGCGCATTCAAAAGCTAACACTCGGACGTACCTGTAGTATCATGGGTTTGTACCGCATGATGATTGGTATTACAACCGCATGGATCAAAAAAGCATTTCAGTAGTTGGGATAATATTTCATGAGATAGCTCGTTGACTGTAAATATAGGCCTACCACCACACGTAACCTTAACGCCAAGCTTAAACCATAATCCTACCTTAACCTCAAATCTGTACTTCACCCTAACCCGACTCTCCCCCTGTGTTACGGTAGTTCCTACTTCCCTGTCTTACCGAAGCAATGAACAGGGTAACAAGCAATTGTAAAGCCGAAAATTCCGGGTCCGGGAGACAGAATTGGTGGAAAATATGAGCTGGTGCCAAAGTTTAAGGGGCCGTGATAAACAGTAGTTTCAGAAAAAGAGTTCGCGCGAATCGCGTCTGGTGATTTTCAGTGTCCCGTCAAAAAGGTCGGTTGATTGGAAATAGGCACCAGTTCGTGTGTGACACACGTAGACGGGATTAATAAGTTTGTCACCTCCTGTCGTCCTGACTCGTTCTTGCCAGAGCAGTGGGGAAGTGGGAGTCACCGTCCTGCGGCACTCGGTGAACATCCTCATTCGCAACGGTTGACCTCGCATACGCAACAAGGGGAGACGGCGCCTGAAATGATTCCGAAGTGATTTTTTATGCCTACGAACCGTATCTGAAATAATAGTCTAGAAAAGGCTCATGTTGCCAAATTCAGATGGTTCAGACGAGAGGAGTAATGCATCAAGGTACTCATAAAGACGTGCAAGTGGGAGACAGAATTGACGGCATGCGAGCCGCCAAGCCTTTATTGAGGCAAGGATTGCTGACAGACGGCCCTTTCGAATCTAGAAATGAGTGTAGAAAAAGCTGACTTACGCTGTGCAGGAAGTTTTTGGAAATTTGTTAACATTGCGTGCAGTCATAAGACAGCTCTGCTGCGGACCCAGCAAAGGCCAGTTCGGCAGCAGAACAGTAAAGGTTGAAATGGAGACACGACCAAAATACCAGAAGGAGCACGGAGAGGTGATAAATCCTGTCTACCTGATTATCCGCGGTTAGAACGCCGGCATTTACTTGACACTGAACCTCTTATATAGGGCATGTTTGCAGATTTGAATAATTCATTTGGCTCACTTGTGAAAAACTCAGTTGCCTCGGCGGGATTCGTACCAACGCCAGCAAGGGGAAGACTTTCGTACAGCCAGCGCCCTAGCCGCTTGAGCTACGTGGCACCCACCGGGAGCCTTGCTGGCATGAGTTCGAATCCCACCGAGGCCGCTGAGTTTTTCACAGCTGGATCAAGTGAATTATTCAAATCTGCCAACATCCCCTACTAATTAACCATGCCTGGTAGTTATGTGGTGGATTCTAGCTTGATTGTTTAGGAAATCCTGCTTGGGCAGTCAGCTTACTGTAGCAGAATTGGTGGATTCCATACGTCCCAGTAGGGTAGCTTGTTTGTCTTTTCCATTTTGCGTTGCAATACAGGCGGAATTAAAAGATTTACCTCCCTAGCTAGATGCCACAAGCAAAAACGTTGGCAGGAAGGACCTTGAACCGGCGATGCAATATCTGTGGCAGGATTTGGTCAATGTCACTGCATAAGTGAAGTAGAAGAAGAAGAAGAATAAGCAAAAAAAAAAGAAGAAGAAGAAAAAGAAAAAAAGAAAAGAAAAAAAGAAGAAGAAAAAAAAGAAGAAGGAGAAGAAAAAGAATAAGAAGAAGAAGAAGAAGAAGAAGAAGAAGAAGAAGAAGAAGAAGAAGAAGAAGAAGAAGAAGAAGAAGAAGAAGAAGAAGAAGAAGAAGAAGAAGAAGAAGAAGAAGAAGAAGAAGAAGAAAGAAGAAGAAGGGAAGAAGAAGAAGAAGAAGAAGAAGAAGAAAAGAAGAAGAAGAAGAAGAAGAAGAAGAAGAAGAAGAAGAAGAAGAAAGAAGAAAGAAGAAGAAGAAGAAGAAGAAAGAAAGAAGAAGAAAGAAGAAAGAAAGAAGAAGAAGAAGAAGAAGAAGAAGAAGAAGAAGAAGAAGAAGAAGAAGAAAGAAGAAGAAAGAAGAAGAAGAAGAAGAAGAAGAAGAAGAAGAAGAAGAAGAAAGAAAGAAAGAAAGAAAGAAGAAGAAGAAGAAGAAGAAAGAAGAAGAAGAAGAAGAAGAAGAAGAAGAAGAAGAAGAAGAAGAAGAAGAAGAAGAAGAAGAAGAAGAAGAAGAAGAAGAAGAAGAAGAAGAAGAAGAAGAAGAAGAAGAAGAAGAAGAAGAAGAAGAAGGTTGTTCGTTCACCGGAATCATGGCTTTATTCGTCTGAGCTTTCGAACTCTTACTGGAGTCCATCGTCGGAGATAAAGCAGCAACATAAACGAGTAAAATTTATAGGGGTGGGGGGCAGGGTCCAATCAGACACCAGTGGCGCCAATCCGGAGGTGACTACGCAGGGCCCTGTATGCCGCCGCCAGATCGATAAATCGATTGACCGAGTTCTCATCGAAGGCCCAGGTTTCAATCAATTCTCGGCTTGTCTTGCATCTGGCATGGGCGATGATCTTCGTGGCTGCGAAGTTAAACTTGTGACCGTTTTGTAGGTGTGGGCAGCCACTTGCGATAAACCGGTACCCCGTCTCACAGCAAGCTACCATGGTAGCTACCATGCGCAGTAAGGTCATGAGAATCAAATACAGATTAAATCTGAATGAGCAGTCGGGAGAAGTGTATCGTATCCCGTGTCAAAACTGTTCCTGTAACTACACAGGACAGACTGGACGTATGCTTTGATCATGCATACACGAGCATAAGCTTGCTGTGAGACGGGGTGATGGTTTATCGCAAGTGGCTGCCCACACCTACGAAACGGGTCACGAGTTTAACTTCACAGCCACGAAGATCATCGCCCACGCCAGATGCAAGACAAGCCGAGAACTGATTTAAGCCTGGGCCTCCGATGAGAACTCAGTCAATCGATGTATCGATCTGGCGCCGGCATACAGGGCCGTGCGTAGTCACCTCCGAGCTGGCGCCACTGCTGTCTGATTGGCCCCTCCCCCTCCCCCCCCCCCTAGAAATGTTACTTGTTTATGTTGCTGTTTTATCTCTGACGATGGACTCCAGTAAGAGTTCGAAAGCTCAGACGAATAAAACCATGATTCCGGTGAACGAACAACCTCCTGCTTCTTCTTCTTCTTCTTCTTCTTCTTCTTCTTCTTCTTCTCTTCTTCTTCTTCTTCTTCTTCTTCTTCTTCTTCTTCTTCTTCTTCTTCTTCACGTATGCACACATCTGGAATGCGGACATTCGCCTCCATTTGTGAAAAATTCCAAAGTCACTGTCTCTACGTTCTGTGAGGGCGCAGGTTACGGCTGAAGCGGACACTACAAGTGAGAAGGCAGGAGAAGTGAGGGAGGGTGCTAGGACGTCCAGATGAACGTGGCTGAAACTAACCTGGGGAGGCCATGTTACGCTCATCTATGTTGTTCACTTGACAGCTCAAACAATAATAAGTCCAAACCTATGTGCGTGCGGAGCCGAAAAATCTCTCGGCGATCAGCGTGTCCACAGTTTGCTTTTCTGAGCGAGAAGAGCTGCGAAGGAGGGAGAAATCAGCCAGGGGTGGGCAGGTGAGCTAAAGGGGGCGTTGGGAGTTGGACAGCACAGATATCGTCGTCACCGGGAAACCATGACTTTGCTGTCGATGCGGGCAGCAATTTACAAGGTGCAAATGGAGGTCCTCAAGAGCGCACGAGTCACCTTCTTCAGCGTTTCGCTGACATGAAGGAATTCTGAAGTGAACCAGCCTTGTGGTGGTCAGAGAAGTACCACAGGATGAAGGTGGGGGGCAGGTAACTAGTCAACCTGGATCTGCCGTGTTTCAAGTTGGGGAGTTAGTCTCCGAGTGTGCTCGTGGGGAGGGGCTTCCTGCGGAAGCAGGCTAGAGAATGAATTGAAGCTACTGCTTTTTTACGGTACGGCACCAAAGCCCTCAGGGGGAGATATTTTTGGGAGTATGATGTGTGAAAATTACTACGTCAACCGGAGCAGAATGCACTTCGTCAAAAGCAGTGGGGGTGTCCAGTGAGAGTCCACACGAGCCTGGTGTAACGCCGAAAATTATCGTCAGGTTTTGGGAGGAACTGGCGCTCGAATTCCTTCAAGCCCAGGCATCGCTATAGTTGGCCATCGAAATGGATGAAAGAATGCCTCGGACGACAAATTCTTTAGAGGAGTGTGTGTGTGTGTGTGTGTGTGTGTGTGTGTGTTCCGGATTTAGGAAGGCAGTTAAACACTGATAGGAGCTGGTCTTAACCATTTATCAACTTGTTTGCTGACTGTCACGGTGGAGATGTCGCATGAAGCGCCCAAAAATTCCTGGAGACGGGAGATGGATTGGTGGCCCGAGATAGTGGGGTTGGTCAATTCTCAATAGTTGCGGAGCAGAGTTAAGTCACCGTAGGTAGCCCTGGAAACTATTAAGAGGAGAGAGATACAATGGCCCCCAGACTGACACAAAGTCCACTTAAATCATACATTTAAGCATGGTTCTGGCGGCAGTCGGACAAACAAGTTCGAGATGAGAGGGCCAGGGTGGAAGTTGAGGACGTGAAGATCGGCTGTGACGAGCAAGGGAGTCATTGTTTCAGTTTCTGTAGATTGGTTCGCAGTAATTGGAGAGAAGGTACTGAAATGGAATCATCAGACTGGGGTTCGGGTAGGCAAGTCAGCGCAACATATCATAGTAGAATGGAAAGGAGAGCAGTCAACTCATCAAGATAGGATTTCCCGCAGCCAAGTGGCAATAGAGGTGATATGAAATTTTGCGCCAAGGCTGTGAGAGGAGATGTTAGTACTCAATAAGACCCATAGGACTAGATGCCGGAGACCACTGTCCAGGGGAATCGGAAGAGGTACATTTCGACATCGAGTGGATAGGTTTGCGGAAGGGCGACTGGCTTACTGCCAGTGGAGAGCTACATCTCAATTTAGCTTGCACATCTGTGCCAGAGCGAAGAGGACCGATGAGCCGATGCGGTAGTTACACATATCCTGTCCCATACGGGGTATCCTGATCAGTTGCACCTACAGGCCAGTGGCGGCAGCGTTGGTATATTTTTTTTTACGTCTCTCGATAGACGAGAATCTGGAATGAGGAACACGCTTTTTGGGCTGATCACCCTGTCGGTAACGGTTTAGCCAATCGACCCAACATCCGTAATCGCAAGTTACAGAATACAACTTGTAGATCGCCTTTTCACACCAGTTGGCCATGCTATCCAGAACAGCTGTTTTCCTCTAACGACTTGACAAGTTGCGCGACTGGTGGTATGTTTTGGGTGGTGGCGGCGGGGGTGGGGGGGGGGACAAGTGCACAAAAGCGACGAATGTGAGGCGCCGCGAATGACGGCCGAACTTAGCGAATCGACAACACGTGTTGTTCGCCTTCAAGTAACGCTGTGAGACCAGCGAATACGCGTGGTCCTGGTAGCCGGGACTGGCGTGCCCAGAGCAAATGCTTGTTTTCCGTGATGGCTCCTACCACATGTAGGCCGCCAGGCGAGTTATAACTGCTATTTCGGTTAACGGATATCTGAAACACGTTTATGACAGAGGGATTCGTGTTTTTGATTTCACCATGCCGTTCAGTGATGATTTGCCAGATGGCAGTTGACCCACATTCAAAATCACACCTTATGATGGCCTTACCTATTTCTGCGCGTAAACTCTACTGCGCTCTCAAGACTGCTAACAAGCCTAGGGCAAGGGCAGGTGCCTGGTGAAAGGTAGAGACCCGTTAGGGCATACTGAGTGATCGATCAAACAACCAGAAGCCTCCTTGGGCGAGATAGCAATGGCGGTAACAGGAAAGGCGATGAAGGATGGGCATAGACAGAAGAGCTAATTGAACTTCGCAGCGGCGGCGTGCCTGATTTGGGTGATTGTTGCTCCTCTGAGTATCAACATGGGCTGAAATATTGCTTCCTGATTGTGCTCACAGTTACAGCAACATTTTCGAACAAATAAGCATCTAACCGGACGATGGAGCGAGAGGACAGCACCTCTACGGAAGGCGGTGTAGCCCATGGAATTTACGAAAGTTAATGAAGAACTTCCATTCCCTCGGAAACGGGTCCTTGAAATGTCAATGAATAGTTTACGGTCCTCAATACCCTGCCACAAAAAAATAAAGGTTCTGTTGCTTCAGTCCGTCAAAACCATCAGTATAAGGCAATTATCTAAGTAGTTTGTTCTAGGACGTCCATTTGATGTACTTGGTGGTTTAGAAGTGTCTGTAGTGACCCGATGCTGTGCGCATGTTGCAAAACTGGACCTCTCGGGACGACATGCACATGTGATCCACTGGTTGTCTGGTCCTCGCCAATCCCGGCCGTCCAATCTGGCCAATACTGACTCACAGATGACCTAACTTGAAGCCCTGTGACGAATCCGCACGAATTCACACTTGGAACGTTGCGGCCGCGCCGCCGGACTCGCCCTAGTCCGGCTACCAACTTCTTTCCCTCCCTTCTCCAATAGTTCTGTACAGAATACACTATCCTCCCAATTGATGTCCCACTTCTTCTCTTTGCATGCGGAACCGAACCAGAAAGTCGTGGTGGCTAGGGTTTCCCTAATAACTTAAACTGTTGCGATATACCCACGCACTTAATCTTTTTGCAAAGTAAAAATTTGAGGCCTTTGTTCTACTTATATTCATCTTGAATAATTTTCCCATCGAAGAATGAGCCATGTTCGCTATCTTTGCTCACTGTAAGACCGCGTTGCACGACTATAAGGGCATAACAGAGTCGAAACATTAATATCAAAATATAGCTTAAACTGCCGTTCTGTTTCTACGCTGGTTGGCAGTAGAAACTTGACGGGGTGAAAAGTACTTTGCTCAAAGTTACAATGGTCGTCTGATAGTGGGCTGTTTTGCATTTACGTAGGTAATATTTACCCCTAAAACGGGACACGGCGGAGATGCGCTGGACCAACACGGTGGCCAGATCAGGGCACGACAGGTGTTGTTGGGAATGTGCACCCATACCAAATTCCACATGTAGGGGAAGCGTGGTGGCACACCTAGGTGTATGCTCACGCCCCGCCAGATATTTGCGCCTGCTCCCGCCTCCGGTATTGTTGATTCGGTTATGGTACCGGGTCGAGGATGGAGGAGAAAATAGAAGGTGCGACAGATGCCACGCAGGTTTATCATAAGTCAATTCGTTCTCGTATAAGTCATCGGCTTTGCACTCGCTATGTCCTGCGGCACATGGTGGACGTCGTCGGACACGACGGTCGAACTCCCATTTAATACTTGTATAGACCAGGAAGGCTGAAGTCCGGTATACAAAAGGATTACACACAATCATACAAATGTAGAAATTCCATTTTTTAGAAATTCGAAATTAATGCTCGTACTTGTACCTATTCACGTCCGGTTTTACCCGACTTAAAAGGAATAAAAATCAATTTTCACGCGATTTAGTTTTTTGGCAAAACTTTCTCGTTAAGCTCATTTTCCTTTAGCATCAAAATATACCATGATGCATGCATATGGTCTAGGACAGTTAGTAATATAGATGCTCACCTGAGTATAACATAAGGTTGAGTTTCGTCCAAATGTGTGAATTTTTTCCGTATCAGAATTACTTAGACTGCATTCTGTAGGAGAAAAAAACGTTACTGGAATGCGTTAAGCGAATAAGTAAAATCTGCAACACCTCAGTTGCCCTAAAATAATCATGTAGAGTTAAATCATCAGGATTCAGCGGTTAAGTCACCTGCTGTATGCAGAGCTCTTGGAACACTTGCTCAGACTGGGGTCTGAATGAGTTTCATGTGACCCAATTTCATACGGATAAGTACCCACACTGTGAGGTACGACTGAAATGCGACTTCAACCACGCACTTTTATGTTGCTTTGGCCTGCACCCAAAACTGTCACTTTGTTGTGGTGGGTGAAAAAGGAAACTGCACTCCCACACAAACATAGGATAAAAGAAGACCAACGACGGTAATGCAAACGAAAAAATGAAGCCGAATTAGTAGAAAGCTGGAAAACTATATAGACTTAGAGCTGCAACATCAGGACCAAGGGCAGACTACATATTACTAACTAAAAATAAACAATAAATGAAATTGGTTCTCAGGTAGAGGTGAGCAGTGTACCAAACCGTAGGTAACTCTGGAGCTAAACCAGTAAACTGTCCCTTGCAGTGCATGAGGAAGAACGATTCATCTGTAGCCCTCTATTGGGGCTGCCCACGATGAACTATCTCACAAGTACAAAATCAGACCCATTTCCGACTAATTCGGGCGTATTTGTGCCCGTGCCCGGTTTCATCGTGTGCGCAATAGGTGGCACGCGTAGACCGGATTTTTATTTTTGTCAGTCATCGTGCCCGCTCTCGTCTTTGACCTTTTTGACTTATTCTAGCCACAAGGTTTAGACGCATGAGGGAGGAGAGTGTGTGGTAGACGCTGTACAAGTTGACTATCACGCTAAAATAATTCACGCACAGGTCACCGGCCCTGCGCCCAGCACACTGGGAAACACGACCGACAGCATCGAGCACATCATTCAGTGTAAATAGTGTCAAAGGGTCTGATTTCAGAAGCATCCGAAGACTACAACAAGGTTGTTCACCATGCGTTCTGTTCCGAAGGAATTGTTTACCTCCATTGTATTTTTATTAATTTCTTTACGCTATAAGTGGTCGATTCATTTCTAACGCACTGTTTTATCTTCCTCAGCGTCTTTCACCTTAGCAATATTGTTGCTGTTGATAAAGGGAGTGTATCTGCATGCTCTCACAGTCGTCAGCGGCGTCACTCTCTCATGTCGCCTTCGCCTGTCAAGCGTTCCGTACGCGCGTGTGGCAGCCTCAGAAAACGGCTGCAACTGCGTCGTCAAAGTTACCATCCAGAGGAGCCATTCTGGGTTTAGGTTACTGGGTATTTTCCTGGTAGAATGTTCAAATCGTTCAGGGATTGCGTGCACATGTAGCCGTCCAAAACGAAACTGGTCGTACAAGTTCAGTGGCGATTGTCAGTCGCGGGGCCAAGGCGACAGGTCTGTAAGCACCAGGATTGATTTGGGCGGGAACCAATCCGGTAACTGGAGGGATTATCCTCCGGTTGCCGAGGCCGCATTTGTGCTCTCGCCGAGTTCAAGTCGACTGCGCAGAATGGCTAAGGGGTAGGGGTGCTCTGCGACAAGTTGAGGCTGTAGCGAGCGCCTTTTCGGTCGGCCTGATACCGGACCCATATGTAACTGAGAGTAACAAACCGAGAGCCATATATGTGCCGAACACTACAACAGTTCCACCGTCGCAGTCCGACGATATCCCCCGTATGTTCCACAGAAGGGTGGTGCAGGGACGGTGACTTGCGCGTGTATTAGTTTCAAGTGATAGTAGCCTTGCGCTGCAGCTACCACATTCTCTCCTCCCCACCTGAGCCCAGTGTCATGAGAGTCAA
This sequence comes from Schistocephalus solidus, assembly GCA_017591395.1. Taxonomy (NCBI): domain Eukaryota; kingdom Metazoa; phylum Platyhelminthes; class Cestoda; order Diphyllobothriidea; family Diphyllobothriidae; genus Schistocephalus; species Schistocephalus solidus. The sequence goes on from WEDG01003045.1 coordinate 152,033, forward strand.
AAACCAGAGGCGGGAGACGGCGCAGGTAGCTGGCGTGGCCGGAGCCGCCCCTGGGCGCACCACCACACCAAATAGCACACACCCACACACATAAGGCAGCTCTACTCATATTTTGACCACCACATCAGCATTGCGCACTGGTTAAAGTCCTTGTACGCCGAGTACAATATCAACAAGGGCACTCTTCTGCCCTGTGCGCGTAAATCGTACGCATAATATGTTCTCATAAAATACGCATAAATGGACAGATCTCAGTAGGCAGACGTAAGCTCTTGCTTTCGTGACCTCTATTCTTCATTTCTTTGTGCAAACTTGAAAGTAGCCAAGCGTTAGACTCTGCCGCCCCTGCAGTCATCAGCACGTTTAAGGACACGACCCCAATTACTGGCAACTGATTGGCTTAGACACTGTCCTGTCCTGACAGTCCCCACCATGTGGCCTATGAGTATCATGATTGGCGGCTAACGTGTCCGACAGACTGGTGACACGGCTAATATTTCTCAATCAGAATCATTCGCGGAATAAGGAGCCGATCGTGTAAACTATTCCAGCAGATATGTAAATAGAACACGGGAATAGAAATCTCCGCATAATACAGGTGGCCTTGCGCTAAATTCCGGAGGAATTTGGGTTCAATTTAAGAGAGAGAGAGAGGGAGAGAGAGAGAGGGAGAGAGAGAGCTACGCTTTATTTTGAAAGTAAAATTCCAAAAATTTCAGCAAAAAAGGTCCTCCATTCACCGTGAAGAATCGTCCTTGAATGCGTCTCAAAATATCGATCAATTTGGACTTCCTTCATACTGGTGGCAGCGTCGTGCGCTGATGACCTCATTTTTGTTGTTCGAATAAACAAATAGTGTTAAAATGCAAGTATATAATGGGTGAAATAGGCCAATCGACGTACATATAAGAGGATTCACATGCGAATGGAGATCAGAAAAGATGGCGGCTCAATTTCAAAAGACCGCCAAGGGTGGTGTTAGTTAAGGTTAGATTAAGGTTAAAAGTAAGGTTGTAGTTAGGGTTAAGATATGGATAGGGGGTGTGTGGCCGCTTGTATTACAGGGGGCTACTATTCCCGTGTCTTACCGAGGTGTGAAGAATTTTCGTAATCATTCAGCCGCTCCTCCCTCTGACGCACATCACATTAGGTAGTCAAGGGACAAATTGAGATGTATAACTTTATGAACGACCCATCCCCCTCCCACGATCGTCGGTCCTCATCCCGCTGACATCTGACATCCCAGATGGAAAAGCCAGTCTGAGGTGTAGTTCCCATTCGGCACCAAGTCAACCACGCCTCCTCCTCCTCCTCCTCCTCCTCCTCCTCCTCCTCCTCCTCCTCCTCCTCCTCCTCCTCCTCCTCCTCCTCCTCCTCCCTCCTCCTCCCTCCTCCTCCTCCTCCTCCTCCTCCTCCTCCTCCTCCTCCTCCTCCTCCTCCTCCTCCTCCTCCTCCTCCTCCTCCTCCTCCTCCTCCTCCTCCTCCCTCCTCCTCCTCCTCCTCCTCCTCCTCCTCCTCCTCCTCCTCCTCCTCCTCCTCCTCCTCCTCCCCTCCTCCTCCGTCTGATATTCGTGCCTAAAGATTACAGCAGCATTGGCTTTTGCGGTTCAACAGACCTGTGCCAGCAGGCGCAGCCGAGTCGCGGACCTATTCGAATACTCAATAGTTCCTTTTCTCGAACTCGCGAGGAGACCCTATTACAGTCGAAACTACGTTTCTGCAGGAATTATAAAGTTAAGCAGAAGATGGATAATTGCAACAGGCCAACGCGGCATGGTCCTCGATTTTAGCAGCATGCCAAGCTGTCGATTATAACACAGCGTAAATGCACCAAGTGAGTGTCAATCTTAAGATAGTCGGTTGGTAGGCTAATGTAATTACAACTCATGTGGATGGGCGGCAGGACTCGTGTAAGAGACTATCGATATTTTTACTAGAGTCACTCTGAGCTGGGGTCAGGTTGCTTCAGTAACAAAAAGGATGGCGAAGTAGGTTAGGACTAGCTCACCGTGGAACAAGTTGCTGATTACAAGAGTTTTCTTATCCTAAAAAACTGTTGTCTCTTGCCGTGAGAACAGTCATTCGCCAAAACTGTTGTGCAGAAAGACATGAGATCCAGCGAAGAGCTTATCTCTAAATGCCTGTGGACTGGCTTCATACAAAATGCACACTCCTCAAACAGTTCATATCTGTATTAACTCACAACGATATACTCGCACTATTTTCGGCTGTTTTGGTTATGTTTTAGTGCGCCTTAGTTCTCATATCTTCTTACTTACTTTTTGTCGGAGCAAACCCGTTGTTTTTTTGTTTTTTTTGCATCCAATGGTTTCTACCTTTGTCTGTCCTCATCCTGGAGAAAAGCTGATGATTCGGACTTATGGAAACCCAGCTGAAACGGGAGTTCGGGACAGGCTGAAGTTTTGAACCTGTGACAGCAGCTCCCTAGGCCTATCTTGCTTCGTAAGATACCTATAACATGCCCCACAGTCCTGTCCAACTCCCAGTCGAAGACGCACTCTGGTGACACACGTGAAACCCTCCTTGGAAAGCCGATGCGCACAGCGAACTGGGGCCAGACACCCCCCTCGGTTTCATGCCAGCGGTCAGAGAACCTGCCTCTGTCATGCTGGGGGGGGGGGGGGGGGAGGAGGGGGAGACGGACTACCTTCGGGAAGCCGATAACTTAGGCGGGGGAGTGGGCGGTGCGACAACTCTGTTCCGTGCGAGGTAAACAGCTAAAAACTTTGACGCGCGAAATTAACGCGGCCTTGTTGGTAATAGGACAAGGGCAAGAGCTCTAGCAGCGGCTTAGCAAGACATAAAATGTAAGCGCCGTACAGCATATCCCTCAAACGCGCCTGACAAGGACTGCTTGGACGGTTCACATTATACGCAGATGAATAGTGCCGGTAATGGAAGCAAATATGAGAGCCCCAGGTTATTTTTGCAACTAAGACGAACGCATGATCTCTGGGACCGTACGTGTATTGGTCTGAGCTTTCCGCCTCGTACAGGAGGCCACCTTCAGATACTGTGAGCCAGCAACAGCCAACGAGCGGTTATTTAGTCCAAGCAAGAGAGAGGGTGTAGGGGGGGGGGGGAGGGGTGGAGGTTGCGTTCGTGATAAGGCTGAGTCCACGCCGTCTCACGCGGCGTGGCGGCGTGCGTCTTTGGATGGGAACTGGGCCGCCCCTCTAAGCCGCGCGAGCGAAGCGCGTGATAACAGGGGGGGTATGTCAACGTGTCTGTTGATAGAGTTGCTGTCAGCCCCCCTGGCTTCCCGCAGTTTCCACCTGGTCTTATTGCTGGCATGGATTTGTAGGATTGTTGGTCGTCGAGGGGGGATTGTACCGTCTTGTGCCTTCTACGGAAACGGCTCGAAGAGAACTATGACGAAACGGGGGGTCCCCGAAAAATTGACCACTTAATGCAACTCTTTGCCTTCTGCCATCGAACCTGTTTCAACTTCAGTGGTAGAACATACGAGCAGATCCCAGGCACACCGATGGGCTCCCCAATATCCAGTTTAATTGTAGAACTGGTCTTGTCAGAGCTGGAAAAGGTCACCATCAGTCAATATGAACCCCCGTTTTGGCACTGATACGTTGAGGACACATTCTTTATAATCGAACGGAGCAGGCTGACAGACTAACAAGATCTGCTTAACTGCATCTTCCCCGACATTCAGTTCACAAGGGAAGAAAATAATGCTGAAAACTTGCCTTTCCTTGACGTCCTTATCACACACAGAGCCGATGGAGTACTTAACATCATGGTGCATAGAAAGACGACGAACACAACCTAGGTTCTCAGCTATCACAGCAAACACCCAATGGCACATAAACTCGGCTGTGTTAAGGCACCCTTCCAAAGAGTAAAAAAATTGCAGCTAACCTGACGGATGAGCACGAGAACTACGGCACCTTCGAGACCAACGGTCAAGGAATGGATACCCGACGAGCTTCGACAGCCGCTACCTCCGTACGCATCCACGTAGAACAAACAGAGGAGAGCCTCCAACATTCTGGCACCCTTTACGATATATAAAGAATGCGTCAGAAGCAACGTAACGTATTGCTACAGAGTTCGGCGTGGGTATAACCCATCATCCGACAGCTACCATGCGTATCCAAATGATGCAACCGAAGGACTGACTGGACGTAGGTGAGCAATCTGGGGTCATTTATCAAATACCTTGCCGTGACTGTTCTCGATATTATACAGGGCAGACCGGACGAAGACTTAGCTCGCGAATAATGGAACACAAACAGGCAGTACGGAGAGGCGACCCACTGTCTCAGCTCGCTACCCACACGCTGGAGGAAGGCCACGCATTTAACTTCGCGAGCACGCAGATAATGGCGCGAGCTAGCAATATGATGGGACGGGAACTGCGGGAAGCCTGGGTGTCTGACATCACCTCTATCCACAGACACGGTGGCATACGCCCCCTGTTCTCACGCGCTTTCGTTCGCGCAGCCGAGAGGTGCGCCCAGTTCCCATCCAAGGATGCACTCCGTCACGCCGCGTGAGACGGCGTGGACTCAGCCTTATCACGAGCACAGTCATTCCTTACCCCCTTACTCCCTTACAAAAACCACTTTTTGGCTGTTGCTGGCTCACAGTATCTGATGCCGACCTCCTGTACGAGACCGAAAGCTCACGTACGGTCCCAAAGATCACGCGTTCTTCTTCTTTACAGTGCCGGTAATCTTCATCTACCTACAATAACACTTGCCGTCTTGCGGCTGCTCGTGAGTGAGCCCCAAGGCAGAACAGGACGAGTGAGTTCCGTTGGCGATCGGTGAGCCCTCATCAACGAACGGCTCACATTCTTCAACTGCTGATTCAGATACCACAGTCAGCTCCTAATCACACCACTTGGCGATGCGTAAAAGGCTTAAAATCTTTCCCAAAGACTTCGATTGTCAAATTCACGTTTACTTCTAACAGTAGGGTCAAAACTTAAGGACAAATCGGATGAGATGTCAGTATTTACGAGACCGAGAAATATATGGAGAGATTTCGATAAAAGATCAGGAAACGATCGCCTTTAGGCTCGCTAAGCTGAGCTTCCGTACATAATGACATCGCATGAGTTTCTATCGAACACATGGACGCTGATATATGTGCTTTGGCTGTAGTAAATTATGCTTCAAAAGATTTTTCGCTCAACAAATGAGCCAGAGTATGTGCTTGCTAGAAATAAGTCACACAACCTGATTTTATCGGAATATTTTTGCTGCTGTGCTACAGTGTATTTCCACGTGTGGAAACAGTTCACGGGAGCAATAGCATTCGCGAGAAAGTGGAATATACATACATAGAAGGGGCTATTGCATGCGTTGGAGGCTTTCCTGAGTATTTTTTTGGCAAGTTACGATTTGTGCAGTAGATTACTGAGATTTCTAGGAGGGGAATTTGACTTTATGCTATTCCCCCCCCCCCCCATGGACTGTGTATTGAATGTCGACGTTCATTGAGTTCAGGTGTTATCCAGGGAGCTCGAAATGACCAGATTCAAAAATACATAGGCTTGCGCGACATTTATAATGTGGACTTTTGACTGTCCGAAGACTTCAACTATCGACATCATGAAGAATCGTCCTTGAATGAGTCTCAATCAAACTGGACTCCCTTCGAAACGGTGCCATTGATGTGAGCTGATAACCTCATTATTGTGGTTCGAATAAACAATGAGGGTTAAAAATCGCTATATAATGTGTGAACTAGGCCAGCCGACTTACATATTAGAAAATTTACATGTGAATAGAGAGCAGAAAAAATGGCGGCTCAGTTTCAAAAACACGCCTGTTATGCTATGCTTGCTAGATCCTGATGCAGCATCTTAGGCGTCTGGTGACATTTTTGACGCCCCCTTGGCTTTACAGCAGTGTAGCGGTCTAATGGAAGGATAATCATCCAGGACTAGAGCTCTGATTAGGAGGATACCCTTGAGTGTGAGTCAGTGCTCCTGAGGCCAGGAGAGGGGACTTCGGACGTCTGAAGGGACCAGATCCTTCGGCTGCCTACGGTTGATGAGGACTGTGAAAAAAGTGTGCCCGAGTTTTTTCAGACAGTAGAGCTTCGAACCCCAGAGTCACGGAGGTAGACCTGAGTGGAGAGCTTCGTTAAAGGAGAGAGGGTTAAGATGGCTGTTGGGATGCGTTGGCTAAAGTGAGTACGTGACTATAGAGAATCTGGTTCGTGTGAAGGCCAATCAGCGAAAACAATCATTAGGTGACGTCAGGCCGGCGCGATGTGAATCGTCATTGGATGCGAAGAGGAAGATGGTTAATGCGTGCAGCTGCGTGCACAGCAGCGGTGAGCTTCAGAAAAGCGCCTACAAGTTCAGGAGTATGCCAAAATCAGATGGTTTCCTTCGCATTTAGGCACGTCTGCTCTTTCGGGATATTGATCAAACGTTTTGTTACGGTCTCTCCATCAGTAATGTACCATTTTACCTGAGGACTTCTCACAGCGCAAAACAGGTGTTAAATCAGACAGGAGGAGTAAATTGGCTATAGTAATCACACAGGAGTGGGTGCACACCGAGCAATTGACTTACCCAAAGAAAAAACCACGAATGGGTAACAGACGTTACGACCAAGCAATCACTCACTGGCCAGTGCTATTTCACACTATTTTTGTAGTTCTGATCCGAAGGTCATACTTGGCTGTCTAAAGGCAGAGTAAGACCGAAACAAAGCTGAATTAGTCTGTCGCCGTAGCTTAAGTTATAGGGAGACCATGGCTTCTAAGATCTTCAGGACCTAGAGGGAGCAGAAAAAGAAGGCAGACGCCACTTGAGAGGATATTGTATTCTGTTCAGAATATTTAGAGAACCGGTTAGAACGAGTTGGCAGCCGGACGAGAGCATATCCGGACCCGTGAGGGCGGCGTCCCAAGTGGGCATGTGATACTTGCCATAGCGTCTTGAGCGAGAGCACACCTGAGTCGGCCTTGAAGATTACTGGTCGGTTTGGACAGCTGTGATTGGCTGAGAACCAGAGTGCTACTGGTATGCATGTGAAAATACTCGCGAGGCACAGCTTTACAATGGTGCGCCCCGAGTACTCGCACCTCAGCCCGAAGTTCGGGGAAAGAATCCGAATGGAGGAAGATTAGTTAACTGTGTTAATGGGAAACGTAGTAACGGTAGTGTGATGGGCAGCGTGAAGCGGACTGAAAGAAAACGTAGCAAAGTGGTGGCATCGGCGATCGGGGGAGCGAACTGCCACCGGCAAGAACACATAGTGCCACGCTGAGTCGACTATATCGCTTTAATCGCTGTCGTTCATGGGCCTGATACGGCTTAGATGACAGTTTTTCCGCCACGTCAGCCACTGCACCCAATCTCACCATCAGTTGGTTAACAGGCACGACCAGTCGACTACTGCATGGGAGATGGACGGAGGAGTGAGACCGACACTGGGCAATACATCCTCACAGCAAACGAGCGCATACCTCACTATAATAAATCTGGCGCGCTTCAACCTATCTCATGGTGCGCAAAGTCGTGGCTTGGAAGGTTGCCAACTAATGGGACAGTTCGGTCCTATTGGATGTCAGACTGCAATGGCCCCTTTTTAATGTGGCCTTTATGAAGTTCGAACTGGTGTAAAATCTGGATATGTAGTGGGGACCATGTCACGTGTAGCACGCATAGACGAACTATTTAGATTTATAAGCCACTTCGTCCATGTCCAACTCCAATTATTTTGACGTTTTCCTCCGAGCGAAGTCAAGACGTGAGGCAGGATAGAATGTGATAAACGCGGCAGAAGTTTGTCTCACTATAAATGAATTGACCTGAAAGTCACCGTCTTGCGCCCACGACGTGGGAAACGCGGTGGAAGTCGTTGTTCGTGGCGGTCAAACTGTCATAACGCATAACACTGCGTCAGTTGAACTAGAAATTATTTTCTGGGGAGCCGGAGTGGAGTAAACAGAAACCGAGCAAAATGTAAGTAGCTTATGTGAACGGACCCAAAAATAGTTCGCCCCAGCTACTGGTCAGGATTTTCTGCATTTAGTTGTTCTGATGGTCAGAATCAGAGCCCTGCACAGGCTTTAAAGTGGGCCGGTAGACCGAATAGTCGATGAGAATCCCTACTGTTGATCGATTCCCTGCCATCTTCTGCGAGGTGTAGCCTATGGGCCACAGCCCTGACCAATAAATACAAGATTGAAGGTGAGGCTTTTTTGATGGCATAGTGTGAGTTGTCTATCCGCAGGTTTTTCCTCAGTTTGCGCTAAGTACTGCTATCCGAGCCGGTCGGTTGTCTGGTGGGGGAGTAGGCGCAGCTGCTGATGACATCGTCTACGCGAACAACGTACGCCACCTGCCCTCCAAAACACAAGCAACTATTTCAGCCTGACTCTCAGTCCACCAGTCAGCTACTCCACACAACACACATTGGACTGACTGCGAGATCTGAGTGTAATTGTCAGTTGGCAACCTTCTAACCCACGGCGCTTATCGCCCCGTGATATTTTCAAGCTCAGATCACACATGCAACAGAGGAGCCTCAATCAGTTATACAGACTGAGAGCATGTTTTTGTGGTGTTGCGTGTGAGTATGTGAGGTACAGAGGGTGATTGGGAGAGATGTAGTGTTGTGGTATAGCCGGTGGGGTTTCTACCGCAGGTTTTCATGGAGGCGGATGTGGCCTAGTAGGCCCATGCGGTGCGTGAATGTTTGTGGGCAATACTGACAGTTGAGTTGGGTGTAGGTTGACGCTTCTGGCGCTGGTTCACCGGTCTCTGTGCGATGGATTCGCAAGTGACCGACCAGGCCGATGCGTGAGGTGAATGGGCGATTGCAATGAGGACAGGTTAGTACCGAACCCCCATCCCTGATACTGGGGGCGGTGGTGGTGGTGGAGGCAGGAGGTGGCAGGTAGTCGGAGATGGCTACTGAGGTGGTTGCTGAGGCGGTGGGAGTGAGGCAAATGGTGTTCGTCGCCATGATCGGCGCAGGGGTTGGAGGAGGGTGTCAGTGATAGTGGGCGATGGGACATCGATGAAATTGTTGTCAGTCGTTGGGGTGGTCGTCGTCGTGGGGTTTAGGCAGGTGTGGCAGAAGTTGATGTCGTGGAATTGTTATTAAATTGAGTTCGACGATGTCTGACAAGGCCTATTCGCGCGCGGAATGTGGGTTCGGTGCGTGGGCACGTTGGTAGCGCATGGGCATTGGTGGTGTTAATCCGAGGTCACTGGGTCCATTTGCAGTTGCTTCACAGAGTTCTTCGGTGTCCGTGTAGCGTTGTTTTTGACCTCCCTGTCTGCGAGCACCCGTAGAGACATCTCCGTATAAAATTCGTATGGGTATTCACTCATCGTCCATTCTCACCATTTGGCCGCGCCATCACAGTTGCACGTGCCTCAGCATGGCATGGATGCTGAGGATTCCGGTCCGCTCCAGGACTTTCGTATCCAGGATCTTATCTTGCCATCTCAGCTTCAGTATTCTGCGAAGGCAGCTGAGATGGAAGCGATTCAGCTTCCTGGCTTGGTTCGAGTAAACGGTCCCAAGTCTCCGCTCCGTATAGGAGTGTTGTCAAGACGACGGCCTTGTGCATCTTCAGTTTGGTGTTCAGGTGAATACTGTGGCGATTCCACATGGAGGCCTGCAGCCAACCGAAGGACTGACTGGCTTTGGAGATCCGTTGAGCAACCTCGTCATCGATTCTCGTGTTACGTGATAGCGTGTTTCCCAGATAAGCAAAGTTTTCCACATTTTTATGTTGAGTGCATGACCACTGTTTTTGATGTATTGATTTTTAGTTCAAAACTGGCGCAGTCTACGGCGAAGAGGTCCATGCTCCTTAGCATGTCCTTCTCCGTCACGGTGTTAAGGGCGCAGTCGTCCGCGAAGAGCAAGTCATGGACTGTAGTCGTAGACACGCGCGTTGAAGCCTGCATACGCCGACTGTTGAGGTGCCCGTCAGTTCTGTAGGCGATGCGGATCCCAGGCTGCTCATCAGGGTAGGCGTCCATCAGCAATGCCGAGAACATGAGACTGAAGAGCGTGGGGGCCAGTACGCAGCCCTGCTGCACGCCGTTGGTCACTGCGAATGCTTCGGATACCGTCCCATTGTCAGTGATGCGCCATCATCGCGTCGTGAAGCTGATGCCCCATGTGCGTGAATCACTCAGGACAGCCGACTTTCCACAGTCCGTCGCGATTCACCGTCTCAAAGGCTTTCATCAGATCCACGAAGGTAGTGTAAAGGTGGGTTCGAATCTTCTGGCACTTCTCTTGTAGCTGGCGGGGGGCGAAAATCATGTCAGTTGCTCCACGGTATCGTCATAAGCCACATTGGCTTTCCCTGCTCTAGCAGCCCATGTAGACGATTGAGAAGGATACGAACAAAGATCTTCCCAGAGTTGCCGTTTACCCTTCCGCTTGTAGAGATGGACGAGGATCACGTCTTTGAACTCCTGCGGAACTTGTCCTTGGAGCCACATCACCTGGAGGAGTGTTGTGCTCTCCGCCATCAGCTGAGGCCCGTCGTGCTTGTAGACTTTCCGACGGGATTGCGTCAAATCCCTGTGATTTTCCGCTGGAATTCTGTTGTTCGGCTTGGATGGTTTCTGGTAGGAAATGCGGCAGATCCAGGCAAATATTCATCTCCACTTGGCGGAACCGGTCAATGGCAGCATCGGAGATGGTTGATGAGTAATTAAGGACACTTTTGAAGTGCTCGGCACAGCACTTCAGAATTTGGATTTCTCCGTCAGAATTGTCGTGCCCTCAGAGCTGAGCAGCGGTGCGGTTCCCCTGATGCAGGCGCCGTACATGGCCTTGATAGCCTTGAAAACGTTTTTCATTTCATTGCGGTCCGCATCCCCCTAGATTTCTCAGCCTTTCGGAGCATCCATGCATCCTGCATCTCCCGCAGCCGTTGTTGTACAAGGAGCCGGCATCTGAAGAAGGCTGCTATGGTGGCGTCAGTCCGAAGTTCCATGTAGGCTTTGTGCAGTCCATTCTTCTACGCGAGTAAGTTGCTGATATCGGCGTCATTGTCGTCAAACCAGTCCTGGTGTCGACGGCGTGCGCGTCCGAGAACAACGAGAGCGGTGGACTGGATGACATTTCTCAGTTGACACCATCGTGGCTCCACGGTGCCATTATTATCTAGAGCACGCAGGTTCTCCAATTTCTGAGGTATCTGGTCGCTGAACTCAAAACAGTGAGCAGGCAAATTTAACAAAAGAGTATTTACCTTACCTGGCGGTCGCATACCCTGGGGCAGTCGTCGCGGTTGAAGTCAGAGCCTCATCTTGGAGATGAAGAGGCAATGATCCATCCAACCATCGGCATCGCGGATCGCCTTGGATACCAGCACGTCCTGTTGATCTCGCCTCCGGATGAGAACATAGTCCTGCAGCTGCTAGCGTCGCGACTAAGGGTGCATCCACGTGGCCTTCTCCCGCGTCGGAAGGCAGAAGAAGGTGTTGGTCAGCAGGAGACGTTGTTCCACACACGTTTGCAGAAGAAGGAGGCCGATATCGTTACAGTTATCGAGACCGTGGGGAACCAGCACTCCTTTCCAGGCAGCGTGGTCCGTCCCGACGTGGGCGCTGAAGTCACCAAGGACAATTAACTTGTCCACTTTCGGCATAGTCACCAGCAGGGCGTGCAGGTCCTCGTAGAATTTGTCCTTCGCCGCATAAGGGCTCGTCATTGGGGGAGCGTAGGTACTGATGATGGTGGCGAACTTGTCTGCCCGAAGAGGCAGGTGGAAGCTCATCAGGCGGTCATTGATACCCTGCAGCAGACAGGGCGAACATCCATCGATGTCTTTTCGGATGGCAAATGTGACAGCAGCGTCGCGTCGCTCTCCCTTGGGCGGATGCTCCAGAAGAAAGTGTAGCCGGCACCCACCTCCTCCAGATAACCCTGCTCAGAGAATCGGGTCTGGCTGAGAGCAGCAATGACCACCTTGTAGCACACCAGGGCCCGAGCGACTAGCGCCGTCCTCCGTTCCGGTCGGTCGCTCCTCGGATTGTCTAAAAGGGAAGCAAGCAGTGCTGTCCCTAAATAGGGTTAATGGGAGATCGCAGACGTCTGCCGAACTCCACTAATGGGTCACGGTTTTGTTTTAGTGGGAAGGTGACCCGAGTTAACCTGGACCACCTACGGGGTTGCTGTCACGCTCGCCGTAGGAATTTTGAGGGGTAGGTGGTGAGACGTTCGCGAGTTAGACATACAGGGTGTACACACAACACCGGAGACCCTCACCTGGTTTAGCTCGCCGGTCCTGACGGTTGCTCGGGGTGCGGCCGCTGGGATGAGCCCAGCTACGAGGAGCCACAGGTGAGATTCGCGTAACAGTTAGAGGCGACCACAGGAGCACTCACCATCTGTATGAGACAAATGGAGGGACCAAATGCTAACTGTGTCGTGCCACCTCTAACTAGTACCCCCTACCCCCCCACCTGAAGGTGCTACAACTCGCCTCAGACACCGAACAAAGTGAGGGGTCGACGTTGTGGCGAACAATGAAATAAATGCGTAAGTCCTGTGCACATGCAGCTTTGCGAGCGTGGCAAAGTGGACTGGAGTTGCTCGAAACCAAGGCAAGGCTGATGCTGCGCCCTGTGCATAGGTGGTTTTGGGGCATCATGCAGAATGTGTGCTGGTCTGATATTGGCAAAGTGTGCCGGTGAGTTGACAGGTTGGTATGAGAGGAAGGGTTTTTTCGACACAGTGCACCCCAAGTGAATGCTGAGCCAAGCGAATATGTCAGCGAAGAGTTCCACCGTCGTCTGGGCTCGAAGATCAGATAGATTGCAGAGTGTGTTTTATGCTCGGGGATTTCATCGAGTCAGGCACGGAAATGAGCTGTCAATCTGGCGGGTCATGAGGGAGGATGTCAGTGAAAGTGGTAACAACAGTGTCGAAAATGGGTAAAACACCCGCTGTGGCACGGTTGAAGGACTGTTGGAATCCAGTGGCTGGCTTTTGTTGATCTTCATTCGTGACAAGATATCGGTAACTGTGTTTTCCTATCGATGCACACAATGAATAACCCAGAAAAAAAACAGGCCAATGCACTCGAGTGGGAGTTACGGACGTTGAAAGTTCAGCTGCCTCAGATGGTTGTGCTTCGATCACTTTGGGTTCATCAATTTGTAGGGGGTCTAAGTAGTGTTTGTACTCAGAGCACTACGATCATCAGGCCCAGTTCCCTTTGGAAGAGAAGAGAGGAGAGACTAGTAGATGCTGTGTATTCTGTACAGAATCTCGGAGTGGTGGTCAGAGGTCCCAACGCGCGGCAAGTTCTGGGCCTGTGCGCACGGGCGCGCGTCTCCCTGCCAGGGTGATGTGGACGTGCATGTGTAGTAGACTGACCGTTTACTGGCTCTGTGGGTTCAGCGGGTTCTACTTTCGCGAGCGTTCTCCCAGAAAGACTGGGCGTGGAGGTAGGTAGTTCTTCCTTCGTGCAAATCAAGCAACATCTGAACATGCGAGTATATCCGCGATAATAGAAGTGTGAATAGTGTCAATACACGATATGCTGTGAACGGATGGACGAGAGCGAAAAACGGAGAAGGAGTCTTAGCAAATATTCAGCGTTCCTAGGGAACAAAAAGAGGTGCGAGGATGGATTCGACTTCACAGTTGGGGTTTAGGAGGAATGCTTTCAACTGCGTCCTATTTCAGGTCCGCGGGGTTTGCCGCACTCGGATGCAACTCTCACCTGTGAATCCTCGA